>MU703149.1:2325-31771 GCA_026770625.1 Nicotiana glauca
ACCCCAACACTTTATTTTTACATATTTTCTGAGCAAAATAAGAGAGAGGGAGGAGAGATTCTTGAGGGAAAAACCTATCCTCTTCAAAGATTGTTCTTCTAATGGCTTGGTCCGAAAAATTCTAAAGCAAGTGTCTTCGTCCCCAAATTCTAAAGGTAAAAACCCTATCCCTTTTTTTTCCTTGATTTTCAGATTTTAAAGGAAAGAAAGATTTTCATGCATTAACTCTTGAAAATGGAAGTTATACACTCATACATGTTCTTTATACTTGAAATTTAGTAAAATGGAAATGGGTAGAAGTAAGGGGCGGTGCTCGATAACCCAAATAAGCTCGGATAGTAATTGTGAATTTTGATTCTAAGATATATGTGTAACTTGTGACCTAGATTGACGCTGCTAGATTGTTGGGTAAATTGGAAGTAGAAGATAAAAGAAAAAGGGGAATTCGACTCCAGGTATGTATGGCTAACTTTGATCTTTGTGAAATCGCCCTGTTTTGGTGTACGAATAAATGGTATGTGATAGCGATGTGAATTGTTTGTGAAACTCTTGTGATTGGTTTATTGGGTGTTGATTGGTTTGGTTAAATGCTATATGGTAAGAGTTGGGAAACGACTGATAAAAAGGGAAATCATGAATGATGAAATTGGAACAACGGTGGTAATAACACATTGGCTGCTGGTGGGTAATTATTGTAACAACTTTAATTGCTTATGAATTGTGGAATATAGTGGAATTGGTACTATTGGCTATGGAAACAGTTGTGAATTGTGGAATTCGACGGAAAATAGTATTGATGGTTATGGGAACACTTGTGAATCATTGTTGTTTCTCCTTAAGGAAATGTTGTTGTGATCTTTGTAAATTGCTTATTGCTGTTGTTGTGATCTTTGTGAATTGTTCATTATTGCTGTTGTGATTGTTTGTGAATTGAAAATGTATGGTGGGATCGGGTTGCGCGCCGCAACACTAAGTAATAAGGTGCGGGTTGTGGTAATAAGTGTGGCCGAGGTAATAAGGGTGGAAAGCGATCGTAATCGCCGTTGAAATCGATATGCGTACCAATTGTGAAATCATTGATGAGTCATTGTGAAAGGAGACAGCAGGAGAGTTTGTAACCTGTGGGGCACTGACAGTCCCTTTGTTTGGCTTCCATGTTTGTTTGGTTGTTGCTCCTATTGTTGTTTTTTACTTGTGTATGGTTTGAGGACTACTTGAAACAAAGTTAAGTGTTGAAAACTTGTTTGGCTTGAGTTTACTTGGGACAAAGCTTGTTTATACATACCGGTACAATTCTAGTGTACTGACATCCCTTTTGCCGGGGGCACTACATTCGTGTTATGATTGTAGGTGGATTCGTAGCAGGTACTTCAGTTCATCGGCAGTAGCACTCCTTCATCTTCCACTGGCCATTTGGTGAGCCCCTTTCCTCTCGGGGCCTTGCGTGGCTCATGCCACTTCTATTTTCGGAGTCTTATTTTGGTTGTTGTGTAAGGTATAGCCGAAGCCTTGTTACCGGCAAGTACTTATTATCCTGTCATATCTTAGAGGCTCCATAGACAGAAAACGTGGGATTATGGACTTATGTAGATATATGTCGGGCCTTGTAAGTTGTAAATTTGTTAAGTAATTAATCATGTCATGAATGTTTGAAAAAGTGTGATTTCAACTATAAACTGCTTAATCCTTTGGTTAATAAGTGATGAAAAATACAGGGGTAACACGTGGGTTAGGAAAGGCACCCAGGTTTGCTTGACTGGGGCTACCCGGTCGGGCGCCGGTCATGTCCCTCGATTTGGGGCGTGACATAACAGGCATGAAAAATACCGCATTTTAGGCTATACGTTGAATTTGTAAGAATCCCGAAAGGGCATACCCTTTGTGTAGACGCCTAAAACTTCTTTTTGGGGATCAAAATGGCTCCAGCCAAACGCACATGACTGCGGTCAAAATAGCTACTTTAGCCTAAAAAATGTGACTCGGGGACGCCCGACTGTTACTAAAAAATCCTCCGAATCTACTTCGGAAAGAACCAGTTAAACACAGGCTTCCCTCAACAGGCAAAAAAAAAAACAAGTATGAATGTTCGAGGTGCTCAAAACATCGCCGACTACGACTTAAAATCGAGGTTCTTTTAGAACCGACAATGAGTCAGGAAAACTAATCAACAAGACCTTAACGAGAGGAAACAAAGACTACAAAAAGCCTCTGGGCCTCACATCAAACAACGTAAGTGCCATTGTCACCTGCTAAGCAAGCGTTTAGTCCCCACATTAAAAGGTCTCTATGACCGTACAACATAAGAGCCATTGTCGCCAACCTAAAAATTGACAACTTGAGGATTAAAATGAGCTCGAATCGTAACTCGATTCGGAGATCGGATCCAAAATAGTTTACCTAAGAAAAGCCTCAGAGCCTCACATCAAAAGTCTCTATGATTGTACAGCGTAAGAGACATTGTCACAGGCCAAGCAATGCCTCCAGACCTCATATCAAAAGGTCCCCGCGACCAAATAATGTAAGTGCCATTGTCGCCGGCCAAGCAAAGCCTCCAGGACCCATATTAAAAGGTTTTCATGACCGAACAGTGTAAGTGCCATTGTCTCCGGCTAAGCAAGCCTCCGGGCCTCATACCAAAAAGTCACAATGACTAAGCAACAGAAAGGCCACCATCGCTGGCCTAGAGCTCAAATGAGATTTAAGGGTCGATTGTAGCTTGAGTCGCAATGAACTCGAAGACTTGACCCAACAATCATAATACTCACAAGAGCGTGGCATCGATGCCATTATCTCCAATTGGAACCTCTGAAAAGGGTCAATTACAGCTCGAATCACAATGCAACTCAGAGACTGGACCCGGAAAATCACCAAACGCCCAATAGCAAAAAATAAAAACCTCTATCGCCAGCCCGAACGGGCTCAAGGGTAAGGTAAGCTCGATTCGGATCCCGACTCGGAGACTGAACCTGAAGGTAATCAGAAAAATGCAAGCCTAAAGTCTACTCCAGGATTGAATCGATCCAGTGGAAAAACTCCAGCAAGCGGAAGTGCAGAAACTACAGGTTGCGGGGTCTCCCCCTCCTTATTATTACATGTCAATGACAGGACGCAATCTCGGCCTACGTCGTATGATGAAACCTATATGTATATACATAAAGAAAATAAGGCAGGGAATTCTTATTCCCCCTTTATTTCCCTTTTTGGAAGCTACGGCCCATCGGCCTCCTCCTCCTCATCGGATATCAGAAACTCGACATCAAACTCTGCTCCCTTGGCGTGCCCGATCTCCCCTGAGAGATCAAAACCTCTGGCATGAATCTCTTTGAGGTTCTCCCTCCGGGATCTGCATCTCTGATACTCCCTGCTATTGCCTGCACGATCAAGGGCCTTCTTCAGCTCGACCCTAACAACAACGAAGCTCTTTGAATAGGTCGACATCTTCTGCTCCGCCCAAGTGCTATTAACGATCTTGGCCCGAATGTTCGCCACCTTAGCTTTCACCCTCGACAGCTCGGATGAGAGCCTCGTGATCATCTTTGCTCAAGCAGAGTCATTCGCAGGAGTAGCCTGAACTTGCGCCTCAAAGGCGGATGTCACGGCCTGAGCTCTTTCCTTGGAGTCCGAATGAGCGTTAACACGCGCTCGCAGCTCAGTGGATTCACGATTGGCAGTACCAACCTCGCCCTAGAGTTGCTCCAGCTCATCCGCCTTGCCCTTCAACTGGAACAACAGCATTTCAAAGGCCCGCAAAGATAGAAAAAAGGATGGGAAAGAAGTACGGGCCAACACGGAATACGAAATATTTATTTCTCCAAGAGGGTCTCCCGAGCGCAGCTTCGATCCGCCCCGCACCTCAAAGAAACAAGTTCATTTTCCTTCAGCGCACATAGAAGCTCAAGGGACTTCCCCCTTTCCCGAACTTCCCACAGATAGGTCTCGCGACGAAGTAGCTCAACTTTGAGAGTGTAAAAATCCTGAATGAGAGAAGCCAACCGTATGAAGAAAAAAGAAGAAAGTAACCGGCCGGAACATCCCTACCATGGTCTTAAACTCACTACAAAGCCAAAATGATTAGCCTCACCGAGGTCCGAAGCTATGTCCAATAAAGCATCAGCCTCGAAAGTTGGCCGACCGACCGACCGAGTCATTTCCTCTCAGCTGGTGTGAAGAAGGTGAATCACCACAAGCCTTCTGACACCGCAAAACGTCTTTCCTTTTGCTAGCACTCCTTGATTCTTGAACCAAAGGTCTCACCTAAAAAGAACTCCCGGCACCTACAGTAAAGGAACCAAGTAGGTTAGCAAAGAAGAGGCTGCCTCTGAAAGAGAAAAGAGAAGGGCGGGAAGAGAATGCCAGGTACCTACCACGGTAATTTACCACCCACCTCCCTTTCAAAAGATCTCGCCACCGACACCTATCATGAGTCCAGCATGATGCCATCTTATGAGACTATTCGGCTATTTCCGGAACCTCATCAAGAAACCAACGAGTTACTATAAGCAAAATACGGGAAGCAATCACTGTGAGCCCAACCTCATTTTAAGAAAAGACAGCTCGAATAGAGTGCTTATGTGTGGAGCTCCATTTCTCAAGGAACGGTAGGAATTCTCTGGGGACGATGTCAGTTGTTCGAACCTGAATGAACTGGCTCATCCATTCATGGTCTTCATCCTCTTGACCATCAATCATAGGAGCTCGAGTAGACCTATGCTGAAGAGCAACTAGGCCTCGAAAGCGTAATGGCTGGTACAACCTTATGAGGTAACTAAGGGTAAAATCTATCCCAGCCTTGTCGACAAAGTATCTCATCGACCGTACTATGCTCCAGAAGAGGGGATGAACTTGAGCCATCGTTACTTGATACCTTTTACAAAAATCAAGCACAACCCGATCTGAGGAGCCTGACGTGAGACGCTGGTATACACACTCAAGAAACCTTTAACATACGTCTTGACGTTAACTTCGGGGGATGGGTCTTTTAGAACCATGCCTTCCCCCCCTCCACATTTTCTCATGATCGCCTCGAAGTCCTCCTCTACCACCGAAGAGGTAATTCTCAAGACATGCCCCCAGTGGCCTGGAATATTGGGAGGCTTCCCCGATGTAACAACGCTTCTCGAGGCAGTACACTCTAAATACAACTCCCTCGACGTCGGAGGAAGGTCACTATCACCAGCCAAATTTTGAATACAGGAAGAAGACTCCCTCTTTCGAGCATTATACGTGGAAACGGCGGCCATGGCCAAGGTAGAATAATGGTAAAAAGAGGATTATCCAAGCAGAAATCACCTGAAGTAGAGAAGTGGAGAAGCTTGCAGAGAGCACCTGGCTCTACAGAAGAGATCGATTTATCAAAAGAGAAATGACAGAATCATCGCTTGAGGGAGGGATAGACGAATATATAAGAGCCAGGCAACAACCGACCAATTCCCCAAATAGGCCAATTAATTTTGGTCATATTAACGTCACCTTCCCTTTGGGGAACGAAATGGTAGAATTACTCCAGGCTCCTACGTAATTCGTGAAAGTAGGGGGAAGACCTCGGGGAATACCCGATGTCTTCCCGCAGGATCTATCAACTCAACCTCGGCTACAAAATACAAAAAGGCTTCGAAGGCCTGATAATCGGTGCACTAAAGCAAGAAGAACTACCGTAATAAAGGCTCCCTCCATATATCAACAAAATAGTCATATATCTTTGCAGCATTGGTTTCCCGTAAGGGAGAACATATTAAACAAAAAGAAAGAAGAAGGGGCATACAAAAAAGAGAAGGGAAGGCTCGGAGACTACTCCTTGCCACTATACTCTTCATCCTCATCAGGAACAACTAAACACTCCAATTCCTCCTCTATCACACAAGCCTCATTCAGGTCGGCGGATAACTCAAAGCCCCAAGCCTTAAGTTCTTTCAGGACCTCCCTCCTCCCTTTTTCCTTGGCATGATCAACAGCACGGGCCAGTTTCTGCTCGGCCGCCAGGGATATGTCACGAGCCACAGCATGCGCCATGGCCACGTCCGCCTTGTAAGAAGCAGCGTCTCGTTCCATATGAAGCTTAGCCTCGGTCAAAGCAACAATCTCTTTGCAGGCTTCTGAAAGAAGGCTACGTGATGTCACCAACTCCCTAGTTGCATTCTCATTCCGCTCCCTCAGCCCGAAGATCTCCGCTTCCAACTCGGAGATCCTCGAGTTTCCCTGGTCAACCTTCGTTACGAAGCAAGACGATGAATATGTGAACACAAAACACATACAAAGATACCAAGTGGAGGAGTAGATATAAAATACAAAAGAATAATACTTTTGTAGTAAAAACGGTCTTCTCCCAAAGTGCCGCCTCTTAAGAGGCTCGAAGCTCCTTCAACTCCTCATCTCCCCAAACGCTCCGAGACTCCTAGTCTTGCAGTTTTAAAGTGATGGCATCATGATCCTTCTCGTGGCATGCAAGTTCCCAATGGAGCCAAGAGATGACATG
This sequence comes from Nicotiana glauca, assembly GCA_026770625.1. Classification (NCBI taxonomy): domain Eukaryota; kingdom Viridiplantae; phylum Streptophyta; class Magnoliopsida; order Solanales; family Solanaceae; genus Nicotiana; species Nicotiana glauca. The sequence continues at coordinate 8,798 of MU703149.1, forward strand.
CTCATATATCTCTTTGCACTACGACACAATAAGGAAGTGCAGAAAAATGATGAATAACGCCCGCGGGCGAAGAGAAACACTCAAAGAGAAATTGTCACCTGCCGCAGGGATTTCTCCATTGCATCAACAGTGTCAGATATGTTAAGGTCAACTCCGTCAGGTACGCCATCGAGGATGTTGGTAATAAAGCTATCTACTCTGAAAGAAGTGTCGGCCGTGGCACCAACCATCCTCCTGGCGTCTCTCAACTCTCCCGATTAGACTGAACTGTTTTGGATGAAGTCGTTCGGGTCATAAACTCCGTCAAATAGCGGCCCATGCCCTGGGAAGGCTCCAAAATCCATTATCTTTGAACCTGTAGCCCTCCTAGCAGAAGCTACGTTGAATCTGGCCGAGCGGTTCAAAACCACATCGGCATCCTCATCAATAACCTCCGGCTCCTTAGCCTTGCTAGCCCTCGCCATCCCGGACTCAACAGCCTCCAACCGGGGCACTTGCCAACCCCTCTCACTAGTCCTTGACCTCCTCCTCAGTGGACTACCATCATCGTCATCTTCCCCGCCTACACAAAGATCTGGGACAGAGCTCGGGACAACAGTCTTGTCAAGTCGTCCAATGGCCACTCTTATTTTCCTTTTCTTGCTTGTTCTGATCCTCAAGGCCTCCTTTTTACCACCATGGGTGGCCTCATTAACATCTTTTCTCTAAGGCCTGCATCAACACGATGATTGGAGCCCAAAGGGAATACAAAATATTAGACACATCAGAGAAGAAACCCTACCATGGTTCTTGGCCACCCAACGCTTATCGGCCATGATGGCCCAGGATCGGAGATGATACGGGAACCTCCTGTCCAAGCTCCATCCACCTCGCCAAGTCTAGAACCTCCTCGGGATGCCAAGGAGAAGCTGGAGAAAGTTGCCAAGAGGTTATAACGATGCTCGAAAGAAAAGTTGATAAATGATTAAAGGGAAGATATACTTACGCTGAAAGTTCCACTGTTTGGGAAAGGGCATCCATTGGACCGGGATAATGTCCGAGGTGTGCACCCAAACAAACCTGCTCATCCACCCCCAATCCTTCTCTTCATCGACGCTTAAAAAGAAAGGTTTCTTATACTATTGCTAAAGCTTGATTAAGCCTCGATACAGCCGAAGGACGGTATAATCTGATCAGATGTTTGAGGGTGAAAACTTCACCAAGGATCTCCTCAGTAAAGTGCATCAGCATCAGCACAATCCTTCAAAAAGATGGTGAGATCAGGACAAAGGTCACTCGATAACGAATGCAGAAGTCAAGGATCACCGAATAGATGTCCAAGGGAGGAGATTCTATGGATTCGTCGGGACCCAGAGTGAATGGGTAGGTATACATGCAAAGAAAGCCCTGCTTGAAACTGGTAATATCGTCGCTGGAGGCAGGAATTTCCACTGTCACTACTTCGTTCCATCGGCAGTCACTCTTTACATTTTTGACGTTAGTCACGATGCTAATGTATCGAGATACATGCTCGCATCGGCTCGGCACGGACGTGGGAGCCTCGATGTCAAAATCCTCCGACGTATCAAACTCGGAAGGCGTTCACTGCGTTAGAGAAGGGACCGGCCTATTAACCCCTCCTAGCCGACTGGGACGATGATGCAATATCATTCCGACAGGGTGCCGTACTTGAAGTCCTAGCCATGGATAACGGTGAAGCCTTTCCAAAAAAAGAGAGAAAGATGAAAATATGTTGAATAAGTTGAGATTCCGATCCACGAGCCTGGAAGACGGGTGAAGATGAGGAGTATCTGACGATCGGGGCATTTTATAGGAACCGATTGGGGGAAGTAGAGGGGAAAAACCTGTAGATGTTCGTGAACTCCTTGATTGCCGCATATGATGGCGGCCCCGCACGGTTCCTAGGAATATGGAATTTAATGCTTTTATATGGATGACTTCACGGTAGTAATGGCCCCGAGGCCATGATTCAGCATCGTTTCCTATCACTTCGATATAGGAAACACGGAGACTATCTGTGTGCGGTAAAATCGGAGGAGTTTGTTTCCTGCCACCGAAGTATGTTAGGTGTACTCTAACGACACATAGACTACAAAATGTCACGGTTGAGCTCCTTATCTCGAGCATAATCCGTGGCTCTGTAGTGGCTCAAAGGTCAAAGTACCTGTCTGTAACCTAGTAGAAGTCACGCAGACGATAAGCTCATGAGGGGATAGCCCGAGCCAATAGGATCTAGTGTCTTGTCCAGGTGTCCCATCCCTATATCTTTACATTTAATGCACCCTGTACTATATCGAGTCCCCTCGCCTATATAAGGGGGTCTCACCCTACCTTGTAAACGGCTGATGTTGCTCCACTTCTCCACAATGCAATAATATCTCTCTCTCTCCCTCTCTCTCTTTATTCTAAGATATCTACCTCCATTGACCCCGAGGTCGCCTTAGCACTTTATTGTTTTCTTCCTTGTTCTTCATTATTCAGCTCAAGATTGGTAGTATTGAGTTTTATTTATCTGTATCCTTACTTGTTATCCCCTTTCCCGAATATCCCCGACAAGCTCGAGGCTCGGCTCCGAGGCATCTACCGGCCTGCTTTGCACCTGGAGAATGTCTCCTTACTGGTTCGATTACTTCATTGACTAACTCGATCTTTACCACTCTACTTCACATTTTAGCACTAACAACCCTTTCAAACTAGCTCGGTAATAGATCACGTATTTTTAGAATCTCATTTACAAATCTATTTGTTCTTACCATTTTCACGGTAAACAGTAACTATACCTCCCTAAGCACTTTAATACATATACTTTAACATTCAAACTCTATAGTTATGTCAAACCAAACTCCACCTTCACATAAGTGTATATTACCCCATATCTTTAGTTAAGCACACTTACATTAAAAACCACCACTATCAAGGAATTTTTTTTTCACAACAATCCAACTATTTTTTTTAATTCAAGTGGCTCTTACTTTTTTATAACAGTGCACCTTTATCCTTATTTAATTAGTTCCACTCAAAAGCCAAAACAACCACCCCACACTTTAACCTTTACAAAGTTCATAAACAATTCAAGGGCTCATGAGTGGTTACAATGGTTCAAATAGATGGTTAATTCAAATAAATGGGTAAGACTTGTAATGTGGTTGCCAAAGAAACAGGATTACAGGCTCAAAGGGGTTAACTACAATACATAATAATTAGGCGGGTAAAATATGTATATCTGGATCAACAAAGAAATGCCTATATCACTTCGAAGAGTGAACAAAACTACTATTTCGCTTTGCAAACACACATGAAAACATCTAGGCATCAAATGCAATGCACAGAATATAACAAATCCTTACACACACATTGCACATAACTCAATCAGGATTAGTTTCATCAAGACACTCTACTCAAAGCAGTTACGCAAAGTTAAGATCATACAATTTAAGGTACTTATACAAGAGTCAAAAATTGAGCCTAAGCGTCACATACAAAGTACTCAATATTCTCAAGGAATAACAAAGTCAAGAGATATTGCTTCAATTCAAAACACAACACAATGGCTCCTACTCCCAAAAAATAACTAACTACACCCGGTTCAAACAAAACCCTTGGAAAAGAACCGCAGCACAAAAAAAAACCAAGGGGGAATTATTACACTACCTACAAACAAAAAAATTTTATTTTATTTTTTCTTTAGACTTAAATCCCTCAAGAAAATTGTCTAATAGATCCATCATCGGAAAAAGTTCAATCTTTTCTATTTAAAAAAATTATTCAATTAAACTAACACAACTAAAATAGCATAGAAACCATTCAATTACATTAACACAACTAAAATAGCATAGAAAGTCACCAAGACTCCCTGGTAGGCCCCAATGCACACCATAACTAAATTGCACATTGTCCCCAATGCACACCATAACTAATAAAAGTATAAAAGAGACTCCCTGGTAGGCCAAAAGCCAAAGCACTAATAGCTCGTGGGTTACTCAGACTTCTCCCAAGTTTGGTCCTTCGTGCGGGTACCTTACACTTAGTTCCAACAATTTGGTTTGCTGTTGCATCCTTCCAGTAGCTTTGCGTTCCACACTCGTAAAAATAAAAAATCAACACTACAAGAAAAATACAATAATAAAAAGATAAAAAAAAATTTTTTTTTTAAAAATCTGGGCTGCTTCCCAACAAACGCTTGATTTAACGTCGTGGCACGACATGAATCACTTTTTGTCTCCACCTCGAGCTTATGAATTGAAACCCAAGTTTTTCTTCAAGCTTATGATTACGCTTTTGGGGTGGTGGAATGAATCTAACTGGCCCAAGGAAATAATGTAATATTTTGCACTCCTTGGCCTTTATATGAGGTATGTAATTCTGACTTTCTGGTAAGAAAAATTTTAGAATATATGCACCTTGTTCCTCATTCCTTGACTCTTCAATTGGTTCAGATGACTCTATTTCTATATCATCATCCAAACAGAATGTGGAAAAATGCTTGGAGTGTGGACCAATGCACTCAAACACATGAACTTCAAGACATTCAAAATCCTCAACATCAATGATACTAGAGTCAATAAAATTTATATCCTCAAAGTCCTTGGCCTGATCTAGTCTCACTTTTTTAACATTGACATCCTCAAATTGTAGTTGGCTAGGTTGTTGATGTTCTACTCTGACCTCCCCAAATTAACACCTCAAATCCATGCTCTTCTTGGCTACTATCCTCAATATTGGCTTGTTGAGCATTAAAAACTCCAACCACTTGACTCAATTGAGCCTCCAACTTGCGAATAGTTGCCTCTTGCCTTTCTATCTGCAATTGTTTTCATTATTTTGTTTCAGAAGGCACTTTAAAATATCCTTGATCTCCTTCAGGTTTGCATCCCAAGGTTTTTTATTCCTGTTAACTTCACAAGCAAAGGTAGAACCATCATAGTAAGGGGTTGGAAGAGGATAAGAAATATAAGAACAACAATAAAACTAACCATTTTTACCACGAAACACATCACACACATTCCAAAAATAAGATAGAATTGGTGCACATAACTCGCTCTCAGGAACGTTTTGAAAATTTTGCCACGTGTGGTTTACTTCTCAACATCTATGGAGATCAACAGTAGAATTATCTACAACTAAATTCCCATAATTCCAAGATGTCATGTTTCTCAAATCAACAATTATAAAAAAAACAAAAAAAACAAAAAAAAAGTTCAAACTTGAACCTTAGCAATATATACAACTACAACTACACCGTTAATTCCCCAGCAATGGCGCCAAAATTTGATCACGCCCAACTCTAGTCCTAAAAAGGATAAGCGATCGCTCCAAATATAATCCGGTCTAAAAGTCCAGAGTCGAATCCCACAGAGAACTAAGTCTTAGTTGTATCTGTTTAATATCACTAAGAAGACAAGATTGAACAATTTTCTAAATTATAAAGATTGAGATTTATATTTCTAACTAATTAACTAGAAAATACTAGAAAATGGTAAAATTATCAACTAACGAGACAAAGAGTTGGAGACTAAATTAAGAATATCTAGTGTTATGTTTTTCCCAATTATCGGAATCCTTCTAGCTATGTTCCTTATAATTTTTCCAATGTATTCTCTACTGATCGTGAGCACTTTAGATGCCATAATTCTCTCTCGATCAACAACAACAATTTACTAGATATATTCTCTCGAACTACACTAGTTGCCTTTATCTAACCGCTCATTATTACCACGTCAAGGCTTTGTTATTTCTAAACCTACCATTAAACCCAATATATTGATTTCTCATATACGTTAGGAGTGACGTTGTTCAATAACTACCTAAATATGTACCTTCTCTCAAGTAGTACACACTAAATAGGCATAGTCAATTGATGGCCATTCAATCAATAACAACAAACACGTAGTTGAACAAGTAGAGAAATCCAATGAATCAATTATATAAAAACATAACAAGAATTTATCCTACAAAAGGTTCCATCAAAACCCTAGAAAATGAATTAGCTATTCATAATAGTATGCAAAAATACAATACTAGAATTCATAACCAATAATAAAAATAGGAAGAAGGAAGTGAAAAACTCGTAGAAGATATCTCTGCCTTGATCCTAGTGTGTTCTTGACTCCTTAGGTCGAATCCCCGGTCTCCTTAGCCTCCTTAGATCTAAATTATGTCAAAAGTGTGTCCAACCTCTTAAAATACCGTTTTTCCATGTATATATACCAAGTAGGGTCAGGCCCAAACAATTATACCTTCTTCTACGCAAAAAAAAGAACAATCTTTTCAGATCTAGATGCCGCGGCCATGGTCCGACCGCGGTTCGAACGCGGTGTATGGCAGGTATACTACCTCAGTCTGTGTTAGGTTCGCGATCGCAATGTCGATCGCATCTTTCACCCTATTTAGTTTGAAATTTGGAAAAACATAAAACATCAAAGTTGTAGACCTTTTAGTTAGCTTTGCAAAACTAAATTGTGGAGCCTAATTAGAGTTCTGAGCAAAATGTTATGTGCATTTTACTAGACAGTGCACAATATGCCTACTTGATTCTTCGTTTTGTTGCTCTATCATCCGTTGATCCCCGAACATGATCCCGGCTTAATTCCTTGGGCTTTTACTCAGACTTCAAAGCTCTAAATTCATTCCATAACATCTATATAGCTTGAAATCACTCCTACAAGGCATAAAACACACCGTTAGTGCAAAACACTAGCGATTAAAGCACAAACTCAACTAAAGTACAGTAAATTAGAGTGTAATAATCGGCTAAAATATGCAATTATAGCCTATCATCAGCTGCGTAGAGGGAGCGATCTGGTCGTTGTGTCGATCGCTGTCAGGAACCTAAAAGAGATCTGGCGCGAGAGCGATTTTGGTCCGGATTATCCTATCGGCTTTGGCCCGACATCGTCGGTATAGTTGGTTGAACCACCTGTACTTATAAATCTATTTTCTATTGGAAATAAGTCGAATGAAAGAGGGGATTACCAATAAATTAATGCGATGCCGAGGTGGAATCTCGGTGCCCCTTTTTCTCGAGCGCGAGAGTGTCCTTCGGGGGCATTTTTGGGGACCGTCCCTTTTTAGTGATGGGCACTTGCACTCTATGTTATACGGATCTTTGTAGGGTGCCACCATCCTTTTACAATCGTGATGATGCGCCGCGGCTCGTTGGCTCTATTTTTCCCGATCTCCTTCGTCTCGTGGAGCTAGATCCGGGTCTGCTCGCTTGGTGACACTTTATAGCGACCTTTGTTGAATGGCATAGTTGTTGCTCTTTTGGGCCTGTGACCCCAAGCGCCTTGTGATTCCCGTGGCGGGCCATGGTTTCCAAGGAGGAATTCCGGTTGAATAGGTCCGAGCTGCCTAGAGATCCTGGCTTCGCATATGGTGACCACTATGCTTGGGACTGCAATGTTGAAGTCATGCTCCATCGGGCGAGGTTTCCTTGCCGGTTGTGTCTTGTTGAATCTGGTACTATTGGAGGTTCCTTGAGGTTGTTGTCCTCGGGCTACTGCCTTGTTTTTGCAAGGCGTGTTACATTTCGAATCGTCTCTTCCGTTCGCGCCACACAGACAATGGCTCCATTCGCTCAGTGTCAGCTTCTTTGTCAGGAATCTACCCGGCTATATCAAACTCGAGGAGGTTCCCGAACGGCCGTCTATGGCCCTGATTCAAGACCTGTATTAGTTGCGGTATTCAACCAAGCCTTGGCCGGATTTCTGACCAAGTTTTGCTTGAAATGCCCTGGAGTCGTCGGGTACGCTACATTTAGGTTTTGGGTGAAGACTTATGCCGCCCGACTACTCAAAACTGGGAGCGGTCTCGTTCCTCGGGTCAAGGAGCAGGGTACGGCTTCCCGCGACACTTTATGTCTTCTTCATTCGGCCTCAGGTGTATAGGGCCCTCTTGGCATTGCTTTGATGACGTCGGCGCGTGCTGTCACAGACTGCACTGGTACGGTGAGCGAGTCCTCGAGGTCAGGTGCCGAGTAGCAGCGATGCATCATGGTTTCTTTTGAGGGAGTTTATTCAAATCTCCTTATCGGGATGGGCTTGAGTTCACTATTTTGGAGGTCGTTGTTCCTGGACGAGCATGCATAAGTGGTGATGCGCCCATAAGGATTCGAGGTCCTATCACACCTAGAGAGATTTGTCATTTATGAATTTCTTGAAATGAGTTCCGAGATCATATCTTCATGAGACGGTTGCTGTAGGAGTTTTTGCTAGTATGATTCACTTATTTCAATAAGGTCTTCCAACATTCATATTGCTACGGGGCAGGTTATCGGTCCGTCGTTGCCCGATATCTCGGGTACTGGCTCGACATAAGGAGATATTTTTGGTGCTACCGCATTGGTAATCTTTGGGAGACTCTATAGCTGAGTGATAGCCAAATGTTGTTCCTGCGACATTTCAAAAATAATATGGAGATAAACTTCATGTTTTACCTGGGTTGGGATTTTTTGGGCTTCCTATTGGTCAACGTGTTGTGTGTCATCATTGGTGCGCGAGACTTGGTTGACCCGCTGATTGGCATGCAGATCTGCGTCCGTTCGAACTGATCTAGATGCGTTATCGGGGTCTTGTGGTGTTGCGCTAGTCCTTGGAATGGCCATACTGTTCTCTTGGTGATTTTTGGGATTATCATTCTCGATTTCCCCTATCGAGCTGGACATCATCCTGAAATCGAAAGATCTTGGGCAAGAAAAAATGTAAAAGATATTGTGCGTTTGAGTGACGAAACTATCAATAAAATAATCACTATTATTTTTAGCCCCATAGTGGGCGCTGAACTATTTGCCTGAGTTAGTTTGTTAGGGCAATTAGTGCTAAACCGTGAGGTGAAATGATGAAAATCGAGTTAAGCAAAGTAGTAATTGAACCAGTAGGGGGCTGTTGCCCGGTCGTAATGTCAGCCAGTAAATAACTCGGGGCTAAGATTCGAGCCTATCTAGGGCTATCGAAGGTAGTCGGGAAGGGTATAACAATTAAAAATATGGCTAAGAAAGGCTCTATGTCACCAATAGTAAGCAAAGTAACGAAGATCAAATAAGAAAGTATGCTAAGGCGACCTCGAGGTCGATGAAGATAGACAATTTACAAGAAAGAGACAGCGAGAGAGAGATATTATTGCATTTGTGTAGAACTGGAGCAACATCAGTTCCCTACAAGGGAGGGCGAGTCCCATTTATAAAGGAGGGGAACTCGACTACAAGTACATGTGTATTAATTGCAAGGGTACAAAGATGGGACCGCTTGGTGCAAGGCCTCACAGTAGGCTCTAGATAGGCCAGGCCCATTAGGCGTAGCAATGTTCCTAGGGGATTTCTCCTTTTATCCCGACCTCAGACCATGTTTCCTCTGAGTCGGACTTCTACGAGCCCTGAGGTCGAGAACTCAATCGTGTCCTCCCACCCTCGGGGTCTCAGGGAAAGCTTCTGAAATGTTTTGATAGTAGAAAATCAAGTCTTCTGATTTTTCCGCGTATAATGTCATTTGGACTGACCAATTCCCCAACAACTTTTATGCATTTGATACATAGTGTATTTCGGCCATATTTTGACTCCTTTGTCATTGTCTTTATTGATTATATTCTGGTGTATTCTCGAAGTTGGGAAGATCATGAGTAGCACCTGAGGATAATGCTTCAGACTCTGAGGGAAAAGAAATTATATGCAAAGTTCTCAAAATATGAGTTTGAGTTGGATTATATGGCATTCTTAGGCCACATGGTATTGGGTGAGGGTATTTGGGTGTATCCGAAGAAGGTAGAGGTAGTGCAGAGTTGGCCCAAACCATCCTCAGCTACAGAGATTCGTAGTTTTTTCGATTTGGTAGGTTACTACTGTCATTTTGTAGAGAGGTTTTCATCTATTGTAGCCCCTATGACCAGGCTAAGCTAGAAGGGTGCTCCGTTCCTGTGGATAGAAGAGTGTGAGATGAGCTTTCAGAATCTCAAGATAGCTTTGACTACGGCCCCAGTATTGATATTGCCTATAGGTTTGGGGTTTTATACGGTCTATTATGATGTCTTAAGGGTTGGCCTTGGAGCGATGTTGATACAGGACGGTAGGGTGATTGCCAACGTGTCCAAACAGTTGAAGAAGCATGAAAAGAATTACCTTGTCCACAAACTTGAGTTAGCTGTCATTGTTCACGCCTTGAAGATTTTGCGCCATTATCTATACGGTGTGCCTTGTGAGATTCATACTATTCACCGAAGCTTTCAGCACCTGTTCAAGCAAAAGGATATAAATATGCGTCAGATGAGGTGGTTAGAGTTGCTGAAGTACTATGATGTCACTATTCCGTATCACTCGAGAAAGGACAATGTGGTGGCCGATGCTTTGAGTCGCCGGGCAGAGAATTTAGGGAGTTTGGCTTATGTGGCAGCATCATAGAGGCATATGGCGATGGATGTTCAGGCCTTAGCTAGCTAGTTTGTCAGATTGGATATTTTGGAGCCTAGTTGGGTTCTAGCTTGCGTGGTTTGTTGGTCTTCCTTATTTGATCATATCAGGGAGCGGAAACATGATAACCCTCATTTGTTTGTCCTTAAGGACAAGGTCCAGCATGGTGATGCCAGAGATGTGACCATTGGCGAGGATGGAGTATTGAAGATGAAGGGTCGGATTTGTGTACCCAATGTTGATAGGCTTCAGGAGTTGATTCTAGAGGAGGCCCACAGTTTGAGGTGTTCCATTTATCCGGGTGCCATGAAGATGTACCATGATTTGAGATAACTATTGGTGGAGGTGGATGAAGAAATATATAGTTGGGTTTGTAGCTTGGTGCCTCAACTGTCAGCAGGTGAAGTATGAGCACCAGAGATCGAGTGGGTTGCTTCAGCAGATAGAGATTCCGGAGTGGAAGTGGGAGTGGATCACGATGGACTTTGAGGAAGTTCGACGCCGTTTGGGTAATTGTTGATCGACTGACCAAGTCCACTATTTTTATTCCCGTGTGTACTACTTATTCTTCAAAGTAGTTGGCGAAGATTTATATCCGGGAGATTGTTTGTCTGCATGGTATTCCAATTTCCATCATTTTGGATAGAGGTACTTAGTTCATATCATGGTTCTAGAGGGCCGTTTAGCATGAGATGGTTACTCGGGTAGAGTTGAGTACATCATTTCACCCTTAGACGGACAGGCAGTCCGAGCGTACTATTTAGATTCTTAAGGATATGCTCAGTGCGTGTGTGATCGAGTTTGGAGGGTCTTGGAATCAGTTCTTGCCATTGACGGAGTTTGCTTACAATAACATTTATCAATCCAGCATTCAGATGGCACCGTATGAAGGTTTATATGGTAGGCAGTGTAGATATCCGGTGGGTTGGTTCGAGCCTGGAAAGGCTAGGTTATTGGGCACAGACTTGGTTCAGGATGCTTTGGAGAATGTTAAGGTGATTTAGGATAGACTCCGTACAGCCCATTCCATATAGAAGAGCTATGCAGACCAGAAGGTTCGTGATATTTCCTATATGGTTGGAGAGCGGGTTCTGCTTTGGGTTTTGCCTCTGAAGGGCGTTATGAGATTTGAGAAGAAAGGGAAGCTAAGTCCGAGGTTTATTGGCCCTTTTGAGATATTGAGGCGTGTTGGGGAGGTTGCTTATGAGCTAGACTTACCTCCTAGATTGGTAGGAGTCCATATGGTATTTCATGTTTTGATACTCCAGAGGTATCACGGTGATTTGTCGCACGTGATGGATTTCAGTTCAGTCCAACTGGACAAGGATCTATCCTATGTTGAGGAGCTAGTGGCAATATTGGATAGGCAGGTTAGAAAGTTGAGGTCAAAGAACATTGGATCAGTGAAGGTTCAGGGGAGGGGTCAGTCCGTCGAGGAGGCAAATTGAGAGACCGAGTAGGATATGCGCAGCCGTTGTCCTCGTTCTTTTACCACTTGATGTATGTCTTTATGCTCGTTTGAGGACGAATGAATGCTTAAGTGTAGGAGAATGTGACAACCCGACCGGTTATCTTAAGAATTAACACCCCGATCCCCTATTAACTACTTTCCCTGTGTATATTTCTGCTATTTTGATTTGTCGGGATGTTCGGTTTTATGTTTCGGAGAGTTTTGGGGCACTTGGTCCCTAAATGAGAGCTTAATTGTTAGAAAGTTGGCTGTAGTCGGAACAGTGTGAAGACAAACTCGGAATGGAAATCTGATGGTTCCGTTAGCTCCGTTAGGTGATTTCGGGCTTAGAGGCATGTTTGGATTGTGTTTTGGAGGTCTGTAGCTAATTTAGGCTTGAAATGCCGAAAGTTGAATTTTTGAAATTTCCGGTTCGATAATGAGATTTTGATCTGGGGGTTGGAATGGAATTTTGAGAGCTACAATAGTACCGTTATGTCATTTGGGATATGTGTGCAAACTTTCAGGTCATTCAGACGTAGTTTGGTTGGGTTTTTGATCCAATGTGTTTTGGTTGATTTGACATCATTTGAACTGTTTTGAAGATTGGTAAAAGTTTGAATAAGGTTTTAGGATATGTTGATGCCTTTGATTGAGGTACCGAGGGACTCATGTGAGTTTTGGGTGGTCAATCAGACCATTTCATGAAGTTTGGAGCTGCATAATTACATGTTCGGCTGTTGCAGATATTTACACTTCGCGTTCGCGAGTGGACACTCGTGTGCGCGAAAAGTTAGTGGAATTTATTGGAATTTTAGCCTTCGCGTTCGTGAAGGGGCTAGATGTTTGTGCATCACGTTCGCGAGAAGGGCATCGCATTTGAGTAGAGTCTTTTTATTAGCAGGGTCTAAGGTCGAGTTTGTTGATCGCGTTCACGAAAGAGAGGGTGCATTCGCGAAAGGTAAGCTTGAGGAAGCATCGGGTTCGATGGCTGTGTCGCATTTGAGTAAGAGTTTTTTGGTCAAATTCTTTTTTTTTTGCGAACTCGAGGCTTTGACCGCATCCGCGAAGAAGCAATTAAACGCCTGGGCATGATGTTTTAAAAGGTCTATTTCGCGAATTTTACCCTAAGTTCCTCCATTGTTAGGCGATTTTGAAGCTTTTTGAAGAGGGTTGAAGAGGGATTCAAGGGGAATCACTTGGAGGTAACATTTTTGAGTTCATAACTCGTTTTTATGTGATTAAAGACCTAATTAGTGGTGGAAAATTTGGGAGAAATGAGTAATTAGGGCTTGAGTTTAAGAGACCTAAAAAGGGGTATTTGAGGGTCAATTAAACTCCGATTGTAGTGTTCTTGTTATGTATAGACTCGTAAGAGTATGAGGATACCAAATTTCGTGTATTAGTTTAGAATTTAATTGTAGAATCATTTCCTTGAAGTGTTATTTACAATATGCAATTGAATTGAATAGATTTGGGCCATTTGGAGTCAGATACTCATGGCAAAAGCATGGTTTCGGGTTGACTTGCGCTTGTTCGAGGTTAGTGCTTGTCTAACCTTGTTTAGGGGACTTTTCCCTTAGGATTTTGTATATTTGTTAATTGAAATTCCTTGTACGTAAGGTGATGAGTGCGTACTTGTGCTAATTGTTGGAAATTTGGTTTTCATTAAGTAACAGTAGTATGTTTACTTTCCTGTTTAGTTCTTGTACTATTTAAGCCTGTGTTAGCTTAGTAAAAGCATGCCTAAGTTATTAAATTGCCTTAATTGTTTAACTGCTTTACCTGAAGTCTGTGTAGCATGCTAGGCTAGATTATTTGTTGCCTTAATATGAAGTTTGATATTTTCTGAGCATTTCTCCTGTTGTTGTTGTGTATTTACATTGGGACTACGGACGTGCGATGCCAGTAGCTCACCCCTTGTCTATTTATATTTGGGGCTACGGATGTGGGATTCCGGTAGATCCCCCTACACAATTATATGGAACTATGGAATGCACCCGATGGATTCCCCCAGTACTGGGTATTTATGTTTGGGACTACAGAACGAGATTGTAGTAGATCCCCGTGTACAATGAGCTGGACTACGGGACGGTATCGCTAGAGACTTATTGAATGTGTATATTTGGGGACTTCTGGGCGATATCCTGGAAGACCCTTGGTTGATATTGTTGGAGTTGAGCTATATTTTCCTTCGGTATTTACATTGTTTATATGTAGTTGTTGTTGTCTTTTATATCTGTGTTACTTTCACTGTTGCTCATACTTATACCGTTTTCTGTTCTATACTATTGAATTATATCTTTTATTTAACCTCAGTAAGGCCCTGACCTTCCTCGTCACTACTCAACCGAGGTTAGGCTTGGCACTTACTGAGTATCACTGTGGTGTACTCATGCCTTTTCTACTCATGTTTTTCATGTGCAAATCTGGGTACGTCAACTCAGTCCTACCACCCGTAAGGCGAGGCAACTGCTCTAGAACTTCGAGGTACCTATGCCATATCTGCAAACTGAGGAGTCCTTTTCTATTCTAGATTTTAAACATTTTCCCTTCTGTTATTCTTACTTTGTTAGATATTCTAGAGTTAGACATTGTTAGATATTCAAAGGCTTTTGGATCCGTGAGTTTTGGGGTTTTGGGATAGTGTATTAGATTTGGAGAAGTTGTGTGTATATGCCGAGCGGCATTTAAATATTGTTTCCTTCAGTTATTTTCGGCCTTTGATTATTTATTCCGCAAATTTAGTTTATTTTCTGCATTTGTTAGGCTTAGCTAGTCGTCGGGACTAGGTGCTATTACATAGTTCACGGAGGTCGAACTGGGGTCATGACTCCTCCAAATAGCCTTGAGATAGAAAGCTTCTATGTGGTGATCAAAGAACAGAGAAGATGATGAGAAGGAAGAAACAAATCATGCCAACGGAAATATTGAGATGGGGAAAGCAATGCCAAATAATGACCTCATTTATAGGGGAAAAACGATTCGGTCATCGATGCTCTAGAAGATTGACTGGCGGACGCAATTACTGCTTCCTCAAAAAAATGAATCGATAGATGTACTCTTGCCTTGAGGAGTGGAAATGATAGAGCTTCAAGCAGGAGTCTACGAGATACGCCGTCTGTTTCAGAAGATTGCACCGTGACCTGAATTGTCAGCGTAATTTAGCCAAAGGGAGCTCGAGGAGTCAAGTGTCAGAATTATTTCCCATCAATTCGTCATGGGTAACGCAGAGACAATCTGTACGCGGCAAAATCAGAATACTTGATTTTCTTCTATCAAGACATTTTGGAAGCTTTCCCTGAGACCCCGAGGGTGGGAAGATGCGATCGAGTTCTCAGCCTCAGGGCTCGTCAAAGTTCGACTCGGAGGAAACGGGGTTCGAGGTCGGGATAAAAGGGGAAACCCCCTAGGCATATGGCTACCCTGACGGGCCCGGCCTATCTAGAGCCTATTGTGAGGCCTTGTATCAAGCCGTCCCATCTTTATACCCTGGCAATTAACACACATTTACTTGTAGCCGAGTTCCCCTCCTATATAAAGGGGACTCGCCCTACCTTGTAGGGAACTGATGTTGCTCCACTTCTCCACAAATGCAATAATATCTCTCTCTCTCTCTCTCTCTTTCTTCTAAATTGTCTATCTTCATCGACCTCGAGGTCGCCTTAGCACTTCATCCCTTTCTCATTTGTTCTTCATTACTTTGCTTAATATTGGAGATATAGAGCCTTGCTTAGCTATATATTTCCTTGTTATCCCCTTCCCGACAGTCTTCGATAGCCCAAGATAGGCTTGAATCTCAGCCCCGAGGTATGTACTGGCTGACATTACGACCGGGCAATAGACCCCTTCTGGTTCGATTACTATTTTTCTTAACTCGATTTTCATCATTTTACCTCACGCTTTATCACTAACTTCCCTAACAAACTAGCTCGTTAATAGATTACGTATTTTTAGAATCACATTTACAAATTAAATTATTGTTACCATTTTCTTTGTAAACATACATAACAAGAAACTCGTAATGAGCATACTGAGTCCTGAAAGCAGTCTTCGGGATATCTAGCTCCCGAATCTTCGACTGATTGTAACCTAAGTGCAAGTCAATCATAGAAAACACCCGTGCGCCCTGAAGCTGGTCAAATAGATCATCAATACAAGGCAAAGGATAAAGCTTCTTCACTGTATCCTTGTTCAACTGAGGATAATCAATACGCATACGCATAGAACCATCATTTTTCTTCACAAACAAGAGAGGAGCACCCCAAGGTGATACACTGGGTCGAATAAAACCCTTAACAAGAAATTCTTGACGCCGATCCTTCAACTCCTTCAACTCATGAGGAGCCATACGATACGGAGGAATAGAAATGGGCTGAGTTCCCGACAACAAATCAATGGCCAAATCACTATCTCTATCAGGTGGCATGCCTGGAAGATCAGCTGGAAACACATTAGAAAAGTCCCATACTACTGGAACTAAATCAACTGCAGGGGTATCAATACTGACATCTCTCACATAGGCTAGATACGCGTCACACCCCTTCTCAACCATACACTGAGCTTTAAGGAAAGAAATAACTCTACTGGGAGTATGATTTAAAGCACCCCTCCACTCAACACGCGGCACACCTTGCATAGCCAGCGTCACGACCTAGGCGTGACAATCAAGAATTGCATAATGCGGGCTACAATCAGTCTATGCCCAAGATAATATCAAAGTCTACCATGCTGAGAAACAATATATTGTCTTTGGTCTCAAAACCACTAAGAGCAACCAAACACGACCGATAAATGCAGTCCACAACTAGAGAATCTCCCATAGGAGTAGAAACATAAACAGGGGAACTCAAAGAATCTCGAGATACTCCCAAATACAAAGCAAAATAAGAAGACACATAAGAATAAGTGGATCTTGGATCGAATAGAACTGATACATCTCTGTGACAAACTAGTATAATACCTATGATGACAGAATCAGAGGCAACAACCTCGGTATGGGCAGGAATGGCACAGTATCGGGCCTGGATTCCCTCTCTAGGGCGACCTCTACCTCCCTGACCTCCACCTCTATCTAGCTGAGCAGGTGGGGTAGCAACTGGAGCTGTAACCATAGCTTGAGAACTCTACAGGGCACACTATGGCTGAGAAGTCTATAGAGGTGCACCCCTCCCAAGTCTGGGGCAATCCCTCACTATATGGTATGTGTCACCACAATCAAAACAAGCTCTGGGAGGACGTGGTGGTTGTGACTAGCTCGGGCCAAGTTTGCAGGACTGACCTCTGAAAGCACCCCGCGCACGAGGTGCACTAAAAACTGGAGGTACATAATAAGGCTCCTGAGGCCTAGGAGGAGCTGGAGCACTACTGGCTGCTGGAAGAGCTGAATCAACAGGGTGACTCATATAACCCATACAATGATGACCAATAGCTGGGGTACGAGCACTATAATAATGGACTGACTCGCGAGACCTCTTGGCCTCCCTCTCCTCTTGCTCCCTAGCACACGTACCCTCAATCCTCCTAGCAATGCTCACCATCTGCCGATAAGGAATATCCATCTCCAACTCATGATCCATGCTAGACCTGATGCTGGGAATAAGCTCCTCAATAAACCGGCAAACCCTTTCACGAACAGTAAAAACCAAGGTCGGTGCATGCCTAGCCAAGCTAGTATAACGGACAACATACTCTGAGATGGGCATAGCACCCTGGTACAAATGATCAAACTCAGTGCATGCATCTCTGAGGCTTTGAGGAACAAATTCTTTCAGAAATAGATCTGAAAATTGGGTGCAAGTTAGCGAAGCAGCCTCGTCTAGACTGTCTAACTCATAGGTGTGCCACCACCCATAGGCGACTCGTTGAAGCTGGAAAGTAGTGAATCAAACCCCGCTCGATTCTGATATACCCATAATATGGAGAATACGGTATAACTCCTCTAGAAATCCCAAGGCATCCTCTGATGCTAACCTGCTAAATACAGAAGGATCATAATTCTTGAACCTCTCAAGTCTGCATTGCTCATCCTCTAAAGCCGATGTCGTGTCCTCAGGCTGAACTGGCACTGCAGGCAGCACAAGAATAATCTCTAGCACCTGATCAACATGCACTCGCTGCTCAGGAATGCGGGCGACGGGAGTCTGGGATGTGGCTGCAGTAAGAGGAAGCAACCCTGCCCGAGCCAAAGTGGCGTACATGTTCATAAAATGTGCTAAAGTCTCCAGAAGTGTTGGTGTGGTAGTAGCAGTAGGTGTGTCAAATGCCTGGACCCCCACTGGCCCTGCTGGTGTCTCCTTGGTGGCAACTCGTGTAGGTTCTCTAGCTGCACCACGTGCGCATCCTCGACCTCTACCTCGGCCCTGACCTCTAACGACTGCAGTAAGGGGTGTGGGAGCCAGATCATCTCGGGTAACACGTGTCCTCACCATCTGTGAGAGAATAGAAAGACAAAAGTTTAAAATTGTGATATCAAAAATTTTGCACGACAAGGAAATCAAAAGAAGTTGAATTTTTGCTAACTATTACATAGCCTCTCGTAGATAAGTACAGACGTCTCCGTACCGATCAGCGAGACTCTAATAAACTGGCTTGTGATCCATGACTCCTATGAACCTAGAGCTCTGATACCAACTTTTCATGACCTTTGTTCACCCTCTGTGAACTATCGTGATAGCACCTAGTCCATACGACTAGGTAAGCCTAACAAATGCACAAAAATAAACTAAACTTGCAGAATAAGTAATCAAAAGTCGAAAATAACTGAAGGAAACAATATTTAAATGCCGCTCGGCATATACACACAACTTCTCTAAATCTGATACACTATCCCAAAACTCGGAAACTCAGGGATCCACAAGCCTTTGAATATCTAACAATGTCTAACTCCAGAATATCTAACAAAGTAAGAAAAACATAAGGGCAAATGTTTAAAAGCTAGAATAGAAAGGGACTCCTCGGTCTGCTGATACGGCAGATGTACCTCAAAGTCTTTAGAGCAGTCGCCTCCCCTTACGGGTGGTAGGACTAAGTTGATGTACCTGGATCTGCACATGAAAAACATGCGCAGAAAGGGCATGAGTACACATCAACGGTACTCAGTAAGTGCCAATCCTAACCTCGATTGAGTAGTGACGAGGGAGGTTAGGGCCCTACTAAGGTTAAATAAAAGATATAATTCGACAGTATAGAGCAGAAAACTGTATAACTATGAGCAACATTGAAAATAACGCAGATATAAAGGACAACTAAAACTACACAGAAACAATGTAAACACCGAAAGAAAATACAGCTCAACTCCAATAATATAATCCAGGGATCTTCCAGGATTTCGTCCTGAAGTCCCCAAATATACACATCTATTAAGTCTATCGGGATACCGTCCCGAATTCTAGCTCATTGTACATGGGGATCTACTAAAATCCCTTTCCGTAGTCCAAAATATAATATACCCAGTACTGGAAGAATCTACTGGGTGCATTCCCGTAGTTCTACATAACTGTGCTGGGGGATCTACCGGAATCCCATATTTGCATCCCCAAATATAAACAGACAAGGGGGGGAGCTACCAGAATCCCACATCCGTAGTCCTAATGTAAACACATAACAACAATATGAGAAATGCTCAGAAAATATCAAACTTCATATTAAGGCAACAAATAGTCTAGCCTAGCATGCTACACAGACTTCAGGTAAAGCAGTTAGCAATTAAGGCAATTTAATCACTTAGGCATGCTTTTACTAAGCTAACAGTTGCTTAAATAGTACAATAATTAAACAGGAAAGTAAACATACTAGTGGTACATAATGAAAAATAGATTTCCATTAATTAGCACAAGTACGCACTCGTCACCTTATGTACAAGGCATTTCAATTAACAAATATATTGTAAGGCCCTGTGAAGTCCCTACTCAAAAACCCGGATCCTGTGGTGCCAAGTTAGGATCGTGTGTTAGAAATTAGTAAATATGCTTCACGACAAGCTTGCTTGCCGTGGCGCGGACCTTTTTGGATTGAATGATGCATTAAAAAGTCAAGAATAAGTTTCGATAATAAACGCGAGAAATGCGGTCTAGAATGCGGTCGCATAATTGAAATGCGGACCGCATACCTGCCGCAGAGTGAGGCAGAATGTTGGATAAAATTGAAGTCAGAAATGCGATCGAAATGTGGTCGCATAATCAAAATGTGGACTGCATACCTGCCGCAGAGTGAGGCAGAATATTGGATAAAATTGAAGTCAGAAATGCGGTCGAAATGCGGTCGCATAATAAAAAATGCGGACCGCATTGCATATTTTCCTTTGAGTTTTGCGAAGGTCAGTTCTGCGGTTCACTTTGCAACCGCAGAACATGAATGCGGACCGCATTCTTACCGTAGACCGAGTCAAAATGTTTAGTTTTTTGGGAGCATTCTGCGGTCCATTATGCGGACCGCATGTTAATTCTGCGGTCGCATTGTTGACTCGGGGCTCCAATTTTCTAATTTTTAACCCAACTTCCATATAGATATAATCGGTGTTCTAGCTCATTTTGAACATTCATCTGAGCAATTCTAGAGAGAGGAAGAGGTTTCTTAGAGAGGGAAATTCTCCCATCAAATTATTTCATAAGATTGGGCCAAATCATTCATGAAAATCAAGTGAAGGCTCCTGAATCTTCATCCCAAGAGGTAAGGCTCCATCACCTCAGCTCATATTTGAATACTTAGCCATATGGGGTCATTAGGGAAGTAATTCATGGGTATGAGAATGAATCTCTTGCATGCATGCCACCATAGAGTATTGGAAAGTAGTAAAATTAAAAAGGAGGCAATTTGGGGTATAACATGATAAAAATTCCTCACAAAAAGGGGCCTAAGATCACAATGCACCTTTAGTGTTTGATGATATGCTCGATCCAAGCTAGAACTTCAGTTTCGTCTCTAATTCTCAATTTTTAATTCGAAATTTCTTGCTCAATAGATTGAAGCACTAAGAGTTCCGGAAATTTGAAAAGAGTAAGGAACAACCTTATTGATGTATGTATGGCTAAAACCCCCTTTTATTAGAAATCGAGCTCCGTTGGTGCTTACGGACGTGTGGTAAGAGTTGAATTGGCTAGTGTATTGATTGTTATTGTGAAATTAATTGATTTACATATATCTATATATATTCGTGAAGGATGTGCCTCAATGTGAATAACGTGCCAATATTAATAATTAGAGAATGATGAAAAGTATAATTATTTGTTGAAATACTTGGGCTATAAGCGAACAATGAAACAAAGGATTATTGATGCTAGCTACGCGCTCACTTACCGGTGATTTCAACTTGAAATATCTTTGATATACACGTCTATGATCACAACTTATAAACTAATATTGAAAAGGGAAAATGATGTGATAATGGTGGCCATGAGTGCCCAGAAATTTGTTATGGTATGTGTGGAATAAGGATTCGGAGGAGTTGACTAATGAGAATGGAGAAATGCCTAGGCAAGGCAACCTAGCCGATCGGGTCGTGATCGGACACCATGCCGCACACATGGTGGAAATGTGCTGATATTGAATCCCGTATAAGGGAAATGAAATATTGATTGAAAGCAATGCCTCCAATGAGGTGACCTAGCCGGTCGGGTCGTGACCGGACTCCGCTCGAGATGGCGGTGGTGATGAGAACAGTAGTGAACATGTGGCAGAATTGCCCAAATCGGTGTTGTGAATATTGTATGAATAATTATATGAATTGTTTCTTTGATTTGACCGTATTAATTGCTTGTATCTATTTGACAGTTCTTTCTAGTAAGATGGTGTTTAGTTATACATACCAGTACAATTCAAATGTACTGACGCCCCTTTTGCCGGGGGCGCTACATTCATATTATGATTGTAGGTGGCTCCATAGCGGACAGTGCTGACCGTGTGTAGCGAAGCGTTCACCTACTCGAAGTCTCGGTGAGCCCCTTATTCTTCCATGGGCTGCATGGTGTATCTTTTATTATTACGGCTTTTCATTTTTTAGGTATAGCCGGGGCCTTGTTGCCGGCATAGTCATGCTTATCTGTTGTATCTTTAGAGGCTCCAAAGACACTAGTGTGGGTTATGTATGGTTTTTTTACGGAGTCCCCTATATGTATATGTTGTAATCCTAAAACTTGTGATCTCCTTAAGCCGTAACACTAATAGAATCCATGAAGCTAGCTTATGAACGACTAATTTTTTTGATACAAAATGAACCAGTAATGTGGTATACACCGTGTATTATCGTTCAAATTAACCAAAGGCATGAGTTCCGCATTCATATTGAGTTGGGGTAGAAAGCATTCGGTAAGGCTTGCTCAGTCGGGTTCACTTGATTGAGCGCCGGTCGCGCCTCCCGAGGTTGGGGTGTGACATACTTGGTATCAGAGCCTATGGTCTGAAAGTGTCCTAGGATGTCTTGGAGCCGTGTCTAGTAGAGTCCTTCTTATCGGTGTGAAGTCGACCACATCTTTAAGTTGGAGGCTATTTGGGCATTTAGGAATAACACCCTTCTTTGATACTCTGGATCGTGCGGTGAAATTGTTTACTTCCTAATCGGTGTGTTGTTCAATCTTTCAGTAAATGGCACCTAAGAAGAAGGCAAAAATTGGCCAGGAAACCAATGCCACCCCAGGAGTGGTTGATTCACCGATTGATGTTGCGGGTGAGGGTAGCCGCTCTGCTATTACCCTGTCGGATCCTCCTGTTCCAAAAAAAACTACCTCAGTCCCTACAACTGCAGAGGGTACCACTATACCTCCCGTTGATGCTCCAGTCCCACCTCTAGTCAAAGCTTCTGGTTCTAGCATTTCTGATGGGGATCTTAGGGGAGCTATTCAAATGTTGGCTCAGTTGGTGGCCTCTCAGGCCCAAAGGTCAAATATTGCACCCAGTTCATCCAGCCATCCAGGGGATTCTACTAGTTCCAGGGTAAACAGGTTCCTTCAGTTAGACCCTTCGGTATTCATGGGTGCCAACTCCGAAGAAGACACGCAGGACTTTATTGATGAGATGCACAAGACCCTCAGGGTGATGCGTGTTACTGAGACAGAGGGAGTAGAGTTGGCTGCCTACCGTCTGAAAGGGGCGGCCTATTCATGGTTTGAGTTATGGGAGGACTCCCGAGAGG
>MU703149.1:49626-74422 GCA_026770625.1 Nicotiana glauca
TCACAACTTATAAACTAATATTGAAAAGGGAAAATGATGAGATGATGGTGGCCATGAGTGCCCAGAAATTTGTTATGATATGTGTGGAATAAGGAATCGGAGGAGTTGACTAATGAGAATAGAGAAATGCCTAGGCAAGGCAACCTAGCCGATCGGGTCGTGATCGGACACCATGCCGCACACATGGTGGAAATGTGCTGATATTGAATCCCGTATAAGGGAAATGAAATATTGATTGAAAGCAATGCCTCCAATGTGGTGACCTAGCCGGTCGGGTCGTGACCGGACTCCGATATAGATGGCGGTGGTGATGATAACAGTAGTGAACATGTGACAGAATTGCCCTAATCGGTGTTGTGAAAATTGTATGAAGAATTATATGAATTTTTTCTTTGATTTGCCCGTATTAATTGCTTGTATCTATTTGACAGTTCTTTCTAGTAAAATGGTGCTTAGTTTTACATACCAGTACAATTCAAATGTACTGACGCACCTTTTGACGGGGGCGCTACATTCGTATTATGATTGTAGGTGGCTCCATAGCGGACAGTGTCGACCGTGTGTAGCGGAGCGTTCACCTACTCGAAGTCTCGGTGAGCCCCTTATTCTTCCATGGGGCTGCACGGTGTATCTTTTGTTATTACGGCTTTTCATTTTTGAGGTATAGCCGGGCCTTGTTGCCGGCATAGTCGTGCTTATCTGATGTATCTTTAGATGCTCCAAAGACACTAGTGTGGGTTATGTATGGTTTTTTTGGGGAGTCCCCTATATGTATATGTTGTAATCCTAAAACTTGTGATCTCCTTAAGCCGTAACTCTAATAGAATCCATGAAGCTAGCTTATGAACGACTAATTTTTATGATATAAAATGAACCAGTAATGTGGTATACACCATGTATTATCGTTCAAATTAACCAAAGGCATGAGTTCCGCATTCATGTTGAGTTGGGGTAGAAAGCGTTCGGTAAGGCTTGCTCAGTCGGGTTCACTTGATTGAGCGACGATCGCGCATCCCGAGGTTGGGGCGTGACATATATCAAATCCTAAGGGAAAAGTCCCCGACACAAGGTTAGACAAGCCACTTACCTCGAACAAGCGCAAGTCAACCCGAAATCGCGCTTTTGCCACGAGTATCCGACTTCAAATGCCCCAAAGCTATTCAATTCAATTGCATATTGTAAACAACGCTTCAAGCAACTGATTTAACTATTAAATTCTAAATTAACACGCCAAATTAGGTGAAATGACCGAAATGCCCCTCAGTCCCACGTCTCAGAATCGAGTAAAATTTACATTTTCAGAATCCTTATACTCTCACGAGTCTATGCATAACAACAACACTACAATCCTCCCAAATTTTTCACCACTAATTAGGTCTTTAATTATATAAAAATGAGTTATGAAGTCAAAAATGTTACCTCTAAGTGATTCCCCTTGATCCCTCTTCAACCCCCTTCAAAAAGCTTCAAAATTTCCTAACAATGGAGACAACTAGTCTAAAATTCATTAAATAGACCTTTTAAAACATTCTGCCCAGGCATTTAATTCCTTCTTCGCAAACGCGGTCAAAGCCTCGCGTCCACGAAGCACAAAAAAGACTTTGACCAAAAACCTCTTATGCGAACGTGACACGGCCTTCGCAAACGCGATGCTTCCTCAGGCTTAACCTTCGCAAATGCACCCCCTCTTTTGTGAATGCGAATGAACAAACAAAACCTCAGATCCTGCTCACCAAAAGACTCTACGTGAATGCGATGCCCTTCTCGCGAATGCGACGCACAAACATCCAACCACTTCGTTAATGCGGAGCGTTCCTCGTGAACGCGAAGGCTAAAATTCGATTAACTTCCACTAACTCTTCGCGAACGCGAAGAGTAAATATTTACAATAGCTGAACCTACAATTCTGCAACTCTAAACTTCATGAAATGTTCCGATTGACCACCTGAAACTCACTCGAAGCCCCCGGGACCTCAACCAAAGGCATCAACATATCCTAAAACCTTATTGAAACTTGTACCAATTTTCCAAACACTTCAAATGATGCCAAATCAATCCAAAACACATCAGATTCAAGCCTAAGTTTCTAAAATCTTTCGAATTCCACATTTGATCAAAACCCCAACCAAACTACGTCCGAATGACCTGAAATTTTTCACACATATCCCAAATGACATAATGGAACTACTGTAACTCTAAAAATTCCATTCCAGCCCTCAAATCAAATCTCACTATCGAATCGAAAACTTTACAAATTCAACTTTCTTCATTTCAAGCCTAAATTAGCTACGGACCTCCAAAACACAATTCGAACACACCGCTAATCCCGAAATCACCTAAAGGAGCTAACAGAACCATCATATTTCCATTTTGA
The DNA here is from genome assembly GCA_026770625.1 of Nicotiana glauca. Classification (NCBI taxonomy): domain Eukaryota; kingdom Viridiplantae; phylum Streptophyta; class Magnoliopsida; order Solanales; family Solanaceae; genus Nicotiana; species Nicotiana glauca. Next base: position 52,001 of record MU703149.1, read on the forward strand.
GGCCATCTTCATGCTATTCTGACTACGGCTAACTTTCCAATACTCAAGCTCCCATTTAGGGACTAAGTGTCCCAAAACTCTCCGAAACTTAAAACTGAATAACCCAGTAAATAAAAATAGTAGAAATATATACGGGGAAAGTAGTTAATAGGGGATTGGGGAATTAATTCTTAAGATGACCGGACGGGTCGTCACATTTACATTTTCATATGACGAGACCTCAGTCTCGGCAGCTGAAGCTTTTGCCTGAATCTCTTCAACCTCCTTTTGAGTCATTTCTGTAACACCTTTGAGGTTCTCCATCTCTTGTGGTAATGTATGCAACTTCTTCACAATTCTCTTTAGTTTCTTTTCACTAGAGGAAACTTTCGCACTTGCTTCAAGTTTGAACAATTCAAGATGCTCCTTAGCTATGGAAATAAGCTCCATATTCTCATCTTGACTCGTCTTATAAGCAAAAATTTATCGCACTTGGTCATATTAAGCAGAAAGCTCAAAAAGAGAATCCAGTAAACACTCTAATGGAGAAAGATCTAAAATATTCACCTTATTCATATCCTCAAAAATCTCAGTGACTTGCTCCCTATAAGATAAGAGCAGTTCTGCACGAGTTTTAGAGACTTTGTTGCAAATATCCTCCTAAAGTGCCACGATGAATTCCTTTTTACGATTAAAGATAGTGCTCTTTCCTTCAAAAATAGATACTGTTGTATTTTTCATTGGTGGAATGCGAGTTATCCCATTTAGAGTTTTTCTTCTTAGGGCTTCGTTATGAGGAATAGATGATGCCTTTGAAGGCGACTTCACTTTAGATGTAGGCCGTCCAATAGATTCATTACTCACTTATGGCGTATCATGTAGGGATACCACCGGATGCCCAATGGCATTTAACTGCATAAAGAAAAGGCAAAGAAAGTGAATAATGTTTTAATGAATCTATTCGTTCAATTAAAAATAAAAATAAAGGGAAAGGTGTTTGTATTTTTACCTCCTTGTTACAAGCCATATGCGTTTTTGAGGGACTATCAACACCTGGAACCTCTACGATCTCTAGTGGTATAGGCCGTTTCCTTTTCCAATTTTGATTATCATTGGTACTCTAGCTTGAATCTTGAGAACTTTCTTTCTAATGGAAGAATTTGAGGGTGTTTCTCTATATTTGGTGAAGTTTACACCACCTCCTTGAAAGCTGCATTTGAGGCTTTAAGCTTCCTTTTCTTATGTTGTGTAACTACTTTTGGAATCAGAGTAGGTGATTCTTTGACTTTTGAGAGCGTGTTTCCAACACCTTGATCTTCACCTCCTAAAGGAGTAGTAGATTTTAGCCCAACATTGTCTACCAAAGCTTGTAAATTATTCTCGAGAAAATTCCCATGCGCATTCTCCCACCAAGAAAACTAATTGGTAGAGAAAGGCTTCTCCACAGGATCTCCCATCGGGGGGAAAGGCGCACGTGACATAGACCGCTAAAGTATGCAAATCCTCCAAAATCTAAGTCTTTCATCTAGATAAGCACTACGGATATCATTCTCCAAAAAAATTGGGTGTCGCGCCCCCTTTTTCTCGCAAAATCAGATTTATGAAAATTCGAAAGACAACTCGTTCCCTTTATTGGAATTGGGTTTAATGGGATTGAAGAGCCGCCACCTAATGATTTAAGTGCATTAGGACACTTTAGAAGAGTTTGATTTTGGATAACCAGAGATAGGGTAAGGGCTTGAAATTATTCCAAAGAGAAGGTGTTAGGCACCCCTTAGAATCCACTGGGGTGGTTCTCGGCCAAGCTATTGTTGTGCCTTTAGGTACAAATAACACATAGGCAAGTAAGAGTTCAAATAAGAGGGGATTTTTCACATAAAGGTCAGAAATAACTAAAGTTAGAAAGAATTAAAGAGAATTGATTTTCTTAGAATAAGCATTCTTAAAAGACTTAAAAGAAACAAAGAATAAAGGGAAGGGGGTCCTAGGTTTATTAATAATATGGATCACCCCACACAATATCCGGTAATCACTCCTCAGTGACGGGCTGCACGTGATGTTATCGTGTGGTTATCATATCCGTATCTACCATTCCCCACCCCTTTAAGGTATTAAAGCGCAAAATGGTCTCGTTTTCTTATTGCATGCTATTACCCGCCCCAATCCTATTAATCTCGTAGCTACTCAAGACTACTAATCCTAAATGGAGGAGATGTTGGGCTGATTTGTGGTTTCAAAAGGTAAAAATACTAAGGCGACAAGCAAAATACATATAGTAAGTTCGGGGAAGCCTATAAACAAATAAAAAGACTCAGATAGACCTCCTTTAAACAAGAGAAAGCACATAGTTTAGCATGTCTTGCACGTAATGTTTAAGGCCTAATTAAAACTTAAAGATTTATGGCATAATGATTTATTACATAGTTCATATAAGAAGCCTAAATCAGGCCTGCCTGCTTGTTCTAGCTAATAAAAACCTAATTCAGTTTATAAGACTTATCCTAGGGCTTGCCTAAGTGTTAGACGAAAACCTATTGGCATGATATCTACTAATTTCAGAAGTAAATTGATTGCAGACTGATTTAAGAAAAGTTTCCAGTTAAAAGTGAGTTTTAGAAGAGCACAAGTTCTGCTATTGGTAAACATTATTACTGCTAGTTTTAGACTTATAAACGAGTGAGATAATTCGGATTTGATTAAATTCTATAGGCATGCTTTCTATGCATTTATCGACTTTAGAACGCATTTATAAACATAATAAAAGATGCAGAAAACCGCATAGGCATGACATCTAAATGCTAGATTTTATATGAACATGACATCTTATTGCATTTGGTTACTAAGACTTATAAACATGTTTGCCTAGTGAGAAGTGGATGTACAAGAATCAGAAAGGACCTATAGGCATATTTTCTACATGCATGTGCATCCTAAAGACATGGTATCTGTATGTGGAAGTGCAGAAATCCTATAGACATGTTATCTACATATGAGAATGCATGATTCTTATAGACATGTTATCTACATACGAGACTACTGAAATTAGAAAATCCTATAGACATGTTATCTACATATGAGAGTGCATGATTCTTATAGATATGATATCTATGTGAAAGAATGCAGAAATTCCTATAGGCAGGTTGTCTACCTGTGGGAATGCAGAAATTCATGATATCTATATGTGAGCATGCAGGATTCTTATAGACATGGCAGCTATATGAGAATGCAGAAATTAGAAATCCTATAGGCAGGTTATCTACATGTGGGAATGTAGAAATTCATGATATCTATATGTGAGCATGCAGGATTCTTATAGACATGACAACAATTTGGGAATGCAGAAATTAGAACTCCTATAGGCAGGTTAGCTACATGTGGGAATGCAAAAATTCATGATATCTATATGTGAGCATGTAGGATTCTTATAGACGTGGCAGCTATATGAGAATGCAGAAATTAGAAATCCTATATGCAGGTTAGCTACCCCTTTTGCATGCATGGTTACCCCTCCCTTTTCACTAGCCAACCCCAAAAGTTTTATTACAAAGTTATTACAGCCAAGAAGAAAATAAAGAAAAATACTTTAGAAATTAAAAGTACAGCCAAGGAGAGCCTAATTCTGACTTCCTATCTGAAGCATGTAATAAACCAACTCGAAAGATCAGATTTTAAAGCCTTTCTCTCATTTAGGGTGTATCAAAGTTCCCTAAGAGTCTCACATGAACTCCGAGCAGTGCTTAAACCCTAAATACATTACCAGATTAAGACATAGTGTAGTGTGAAAAGGCCAGCCCTCAAGTGTCCAAGTTGAAAGATAACTCAAGGTCCCAAGGCAAGGCTCACAGGATGGGGGAAGAACATACTAACTAACAGGGAGAGTGCAAGTGCAGAAGTAAAATTATAAAAGGGGAAAAGGAAAAGGGAAGCAATTAGAATTAATACACATAGGGGATATGGAATGAAGGGAATTCGCAAGAGCAAAAGATAAGCAGGCTGATGGGCACACCCAGCAATGGGATATGCTAGCACACCCTCCAGCCTATTTATATAGAGGTTAAGACCCCATTGGTTCAAACATAATTCATGGGCAACAACTTGCATTTCCATGCCTCAAGCCACAACTCACAAACACATAGAGGTAATAGGGTAGAGGAGTAAAGATTCACAAACAAAATATGCTGAAAGATATGAGCATAATTAATTTAAACGTTGAACTATACAGAAACAGTAAAGTAGAGATGGATAAATGCTGTAAATGAATACATTGTGGTGATGTTGAAACTTAAATTAAGACATACTAGTTTCAAAGAAACGAATGAAGAAAATGCATTAGTCTTGTGAAAGCCACAGTGTGGACAAGAAAGAGAGTGCTATTATGTGTAAATAAGAGTTCGGAAAAGATTGTGAATTTTGAATTTTGAAAGATTGCTAATCGTGCCTGTTCGTGAAAAAAGGGTCGTGCCTTTTATAGTGTAAAAATAAGGCAGAAATAAGGTAAAAAATAGTTGAAGAACTGATTGTCAATCAACTACAAAAGACTACCTTTAATTAAGGAATTCAGATTTAAACGGGTGAAAACCAATTAAGGAAATAAATTGAATAAACACTTTGTGCACAACATGCAATTAAGGGCACATACATAAAAATGTAATTTAAGGATAGGGTTTTGAGGTACACAGTTTGTACAAATAATATAAGGGAATCAATTAATAGCCAGTACATCAGAAGGTCTAAGATTTGTATGAATGAACCGAGTCAAAAAATGGGAAAGGTTTTTTAACTTAAGGCAAATCAGCAAACAATGGAAAGAGAATCAATTAAACATATTTAGAAGGGATTTTGAATTAATCACAAGTTTGAAAACCCTTTTTAGAGGAAGGTTTCATCACACATAAAGAGGTCACAAACACGTTGTGTTGGGAGAAGAAGTTGTGCCATTGCAAAATCAATAGAAAAATGCAGTAAAAGAGTTTAGAAGAGTTTAGCAAAAAGGTCAGAATCATATGAAACTTGAAATTGGTCTGGAAAGGTTGGGGATTTTGAAAAAAAAACCCTAGTTCATGCAAATCACAAAGCAAAGATGGGAGAGCAAGCAATTGAATCGAAACATGTATAGAGGTTTCAGAAAAGAATCGAAACTTCTAACATGCTTCTTTCAACAACCGAACTCATGAGAACATGATAGAAAAAAATAACATGCAAACACAATAGAAGGGTTCAAAGTAAACAGAGTAGAAGAAACTAATTTGAAGCATAATGAGAAAAGACTGTTAAGAACAGTATCAGAAACATGCTTAAGAAGATATTTTAGAAGAAACTCAAACAAGGTTTAGTAGAAGGAAAATGTAAAACACTTAAGAACATAGTAGAAAATATAGTAGGTGAAACATACAAGAACATGGTAGAAGAAAATACGAGAACATATTAGAAAAGTATATGCGACCATAGTATAGAAAACCCAGTAGAAGAACACACAAGAACATGGTAGAAGAAAAAGCACAAGAACACGGTAGAAAAGCATACACGACCATAAGGAAAAAACAGTAAGAGAAACATACAAGAGCATGATACAAGAACACAGTAGAGGAAAATACACACGAATGACAAAGAAAATCATAAAAAAACTTAAACACTTTCAGAAAATCCTATATGAGAAAAGAAAGGTTTTGAAAGTAATTTTTTGAAAGAAAAGTTAGGGAAATCATTTGAAAACTAATGGAAAGCATAGATACACATCATATCTAAAGAAATCAAAGAAAACCTCAAAGGGTTAGGATTTTAGAAGAATACTAGAAATGAGAAAGGCTTTGAAAGGTCATTGATCTGAGTCGGAGAGGTCGGAACCAGGCTCAAACAACCATGGTATGCCGGAGCAAGGCCGGAGATGATCGTGGAACCTCGAATTGACAGAGGTCTGGGCATAAACCTTAAAGTTCAGGCCTTGAATCTTCAGATACCAGGCACGTAGGAGCCATATAAGGTAGGCATAGGGCTCTTACAGCTCTAAAACCCATAGATTCCTGTGGATTTCAGGGCGGAGATAGTAGGAGGTGGCTAGGGTTCGGAGATGGTCAAGAGAGTTTGAGGGAGTGGAGGGATTCGAAGGCAGCATCTATGTTAGAATGATTTAGGGTTGGGGGGTTTGGTAAATTAAAAAAGGAAAGAATTAGTGTGAGCCGTTGATCTGTTTAACGGCTGGGATTAAAAGAAAAGGCCCATGCGGGTTGTTTGAGTGGGTCGTGGGTTGGGTCAACTTAGGATTTGGGCCAGGTAATGGGGTTTGAAATTGGGGGGGGGGGGGGGGGGGGCTGATTCAGGCTACAATTGAAATAAGTAGGGCTAGTTTCTAAATAGCCACTTTTCCCTTTTTATTTTATAAAAATAGAAAATAATTTCTGGAAAAAAAATTAAAGGTGCTAAATTAATTAATAATATATAAATATCAAAATAAAAATACTGGAATCAATTTTGTAATTATGAACGCAATTAATTCTTACAATATGCTAATATTGCAATTATATGCAATTTAGCTTTAAAAATGCTAAATAAATTTGTAAAAAAATGTGCAAAATTACCTTAGTTATATTTTGGTATAAACTTGAAAATACAATAAATGATTCACAAAAATTATAATTTGGGGAATAATTGTTCATTTTTGCTAATAAAATAGGGCAATAAATTGATTTAAAAACCCTTTTAAAATTAGAAAAATAATAAAACATCTAGACATACTTATATATGCATACATATGCTATTTTGAAAAAAATATGCAGTGAAAAATTGGGTATTAACAGCAACCCCTCTTTACTCGGGAAGAATGAAAGAGTTGTCGGGTAAAGATATGATGGCCAATTTGACCGAACGAAATGGTTTGAAGAGATTTGGCCGTGCCCTGGTTCCTGAGCTGCCTACATATCCCTGGCCTTATAGGAATCAGGCGATATGTAGTTCAAGATCCGTTGGTGGAATATGCCGATGGAGATTTTTTTCAAGAACGAACGCGATATTTAGGTTGGGATGGATGGTTAAAGTCTAATGGGGCTGCGGGAACTGGAGCGGGATCGCTACTGCTGAGATGGCCATTGCTTGCCGATTTACCTGCAAATAAATAATACAAGAGTATATTTTGCATAAACTTAAGCATGATGCAGGTTCCCGTCGGACCATGAATGCTGTCTTCAAACGGTTAGGATGACGTCCATAAACCACAATGTCTGAGCCATGAAGCATATAATAAAGGATTCACATGCTATGAAATGATGCTTTTGGGATATGAGAATGATGCTACGAACTATGATGCCTTTGAATAATGATATGCAAGAAATTAAAGGGATCTTCAGGCCAAGACATGGCGTTCTCGGGCTATGAGAATGATGCCTCCAAACAATGACGCCCTCAGATAATTTGGTGATTTTTCAGCACATGAAATGCAACAAGTGGCGATCTTTCAGCCCATGAAATACAATAAGTGGTGATCTTTCAGCCCTACAAGATGTAAATAAAGTGGTGATATTTAAGCCATTCTAGATGTAAATAAAGTGGCAATATTTCAGTCATGCAAGACATGAATAAAGTGGTGATCTTTCAGCCATGCCGTGTAAATGAGGTGGCAACATTTTATCCATGCAGATGGAGGTAGAGCTTAACCTCGGAAGGCAAAATGGTAGCCTTATGCAATGCAGGAATGCATATGGAGATAGTGCTTAGTTTCGGAAGGCGGAATAGTAGCGTTATGCAGTGCAAGAATGTAGACAGAGACAACACTTAGTCTCAGAAGTTAGAATGTTAGTCTTATGCAATGCAGGAATGCAGATGGAGGTAGAGCTTAACCTCAGATTGCAGAATGGTAGCCTTATGCAATGCAGGAATGCAGATGGAGACATTGCTTAGTCTCGGAAGGCATAATGGTAGCCTTATGCAATACAAGAATGTAGATGGAGACATAGCTTAGTCTCGGAAGGCAGAACAGTAGCCTTATACAATGCGAGAATGCAGATGTAGACAATGCTTAGTCTCGAAAGACAGAATGGTAGCCTTATGAAAGAGATAAAAGGTGAATAGCAATAAAATTTTCTTAGCTGATAGCTGATAGTTGATTGTGATATTGTGACTGCTGGGGATACTGTGTGCATAACAACTGTGAATAGGTGCGATGGTTCTTGGAGTTGTATTCTGAACAGTATGAGTGTATAATATATTTTATGATTTTGTGACTTGGGTGCCTGTATCCAAAGAAAAAGTGTGAGTTTTGTAAGGGGAATGGTTAGTTCGTGCCCCGCTGCCTTTGCTTGAAATGCTTGGCTCTATTTTGTGATATTGTGCGTATCATTGGGGGTAGTGTTGCTAAATAGAGCAATTTTGGTAACAGACATGCATGATTTTGTAAAATATGACATGAGTATATATTTAAGAAATAGTTTTTTAGATGAACCGACGACTATGACGTGGTTCAGGACATTGCAACCTCTCTCGCTTTGGAATTTTGAGGGTCCTCCTCAAAATTCTGCCCCTATTTACTGGGTTGCTGCTTCTGAAGGTTGCTTGCGATGATCGGCTGAAATTACTTTGGAATTTTGAGGGCCCTCCTCAAAATTCTACCCCCAGTTTCCAATTGTGGGGGAAATGAAAATTTTATTGAATCATGACCGAACCCATAAGGCTACCTACGTATCCCTTCTTAAACGGGAATCAGGTCAGACGTAGCTCAAATTGCATCATATAGGAAAGCATAAGATTACACATAGTAGCACTTGACTGCATCTGAATTGATTGGTTTTGGCCAAACTTCTCCATCCATTTATGCAAGTATAAGGCTCCTCCAGTCAGAACCCGATGAACCATGTATGTACCTTACCAGTTGGGAGATAATTTCCCTTTGGCTTCATCTTGATGAGGGATGATTTTCTTTAATTCCAACTGCCCCGATGTGAACTGTCTCAGCTTGAATCTCTTGTTGAAGGCTCTGGCCATTCTGTTATGATAAAGCTGGTCGCGGCAAACTATATTCATTCTCTTTCCATCTATAAGAGCCAGTTGCTCGTAATGACTTTTCACCCATTCTGCGTCGTCGAGCTCTGCTTCATGTATGATCCTTAAGAAGGGAATTTCCACCTCGGTGGGAGTGATTGCTTCTATACCATAAACCAACATATAGGGGGTTGCCCCAGTTGATGTGCGGACTATGGTGCGGTATCCCAATAAAGCAAATGATAGTTTCTCGTGCCACTGTTTATGCTTCTCTATCATTTTCCTTAGTATGTTCTTGATATTATTATTGGAGGCTTCTGTGGCTCCGTTCATCTGAGTTTTGTAGGCTGTAGAATTCTTGTGTTTGATCTTGAAGGTGTCACACATGGCTTTCAGTAGGTCACTGTTGAGATTGGAACCATTATCAGTGATGATTGATTCTCGAATCCCGAATCGACAAATGATACAGTCGTGGTCAATTGCTACTAGGATAAACCTGTACCCGTTTGATGCGGCAGGTTCGATTGGTCTGATAACATCCTTTACCTAGGCGGCAAACGGCCACGTCAAGCTTGTTGCATTAAGCTCATTTGGAGGCACCTTTATCATGTCTGCATGTATCTTACAGTGGTGGCACTTTCAGACATACTTGATACCGTCCGTTTTTATAGTTATCCAAAAATGACCTGCCCGGAGTCTCTTCTTGGCTAAGACAAAACCATTCATATGTGGACCGCAGGTCCCGTCATAGATTTCTTATAGCTGTTTGGATGCTTCCTTTGCGTCGAAACACCTTTGTAATCCCAGATCCGGAGTCCTTCTATACAGGATTCCTCGACTATGAAAGAAACTGTTAGACAACCTTCGAAGCGTGCGCTTCTGATTAGTATTTGCAAGTTCTGGGTATTCTCCTTTTGTCAAGTATTCCTTGATATCATGAAACCAAGGCTTTCTGTTTGCTTCTTCTTCGACATGGTCTCAATAGGCTGGCTGATCATCCATCTTTACTGGAATGGGATCAATGAAGTTCTTTTCTGGATGTTGTATCATAGATGCTAGGGTAGCCAATGCATCGGCGAACTCCTTCTAGACTACGGGAATATGTTGGAATTCTGTATTTGTGAATCTCTTTATCAACTCCTGTAGATGATGCACATAAAGGAGTATCTTGGAGTTTTTGGTTTCCAATTCTTCTCGGACCTGATGTATGAGCAAGTATGAATCCCCAATTACTAGAAACTCTTGAATGTTCATGTCAATAGCCATATTGAGCCCTAAGATACAGGATTCGTGCTCGGCCATGTTGTTGGTGCATGGGAACCTGTGTTTGGCAGACACTGGATAATACTGACCGGTTTCTGATACTAGGACCGCACCTGTGCCAACTCCTTTGAAATTTGCTCCTCCATCAAAAAGTCATTCTCCAACCGTCATAGGATTATGTAATATCTTCTCCTATTAATGATACCTCTTCATCAGGAAAATACATTTTTAGGAGTTCGTATTCTCTATCCACGGGATTATCGGCAAGGTGATCTACCAATGCCTATCCTTTGATTGCTTTCTACGTCACGTAGACGATGTCAAATTCACTTAACAAGATTTTCCACTTCGCGAGCTTGCCAGTGGGCATGGTTTTCTGAAAGATGTATTTCAAAGAATCCATCCTTGATATGAGATATGTAGTATAGGCACAAAAGTAGTGACTCAGCTTCTGGGCCACCCAAGTTAGAGCATAGTAGGTGCGCTCCAACAGAGAATACCTGGCCTCGTACGGAGTGAAATTTTTGCTGAGATAATATATGGCCTGCTCTTTCATTCATGTTACATCATGCTACCCCAGGACGCAACCGAAGGCACCATCTAATACTGCAATGCATAGTAGAAGAGGTCTACCTGGTTCAGGTGTGACTAAGACTAGTGGTGTTGACACGTATTCCTTGATTCTTTCGAAAGCCTTCTGGCAGTCATCAGTCCATTCGGTGGTGGTATCCTTTTTCAACATTTTGAAGATTGGCTCACAGATAAGTGAAGATTGTGCTATGAACTGGTTGATGTAGTTAAGTCTCCCCGAGAAACTCATTACATCCTTCTTGTTCCTTGGCGGCGGCAATTCTTGAATGGCTTTGATCTTTCATGGGTCAAGTTCTATTCCCCGACGACTCACAATGAATCCAAGCAGTTTTCCAGCTGCAACCCCGAATGCACATTTTGCGGGAATCACTTTCAGGTTGTACCTTCGCAATCTGTTGAAAAACTTCCTCAAATCTTCCATGTGATCATTGGTTTTCTTGGACTTAATGATTATATCATCCACATATACTTCGATCTCCTTATGTATCATATCGTGGAAAATGGTAGTCACGACCCTTATGTAGGTGGCCCCTGCATTCTTTAACCCAAATGGCATCATCTTGTAGCAGTACATTCCCCGCAGCGTAATGAAAGCCATTTTCTCAGCATCTTCTTCATCCAACTAGATCTTATGATACCCCGCGTAACAATCTACAAATGATTGCAACTCGTGCTTAGCGCAATTGTCAATCAGGATGTATAGGTTAGGCAAGGGGAAGTTGTCTTTTGGACTGGCCCGGTTGAGATCCCGGTAGTCGACATAGACTCAAACCTTCCCGTCTTTCTTCGGTACTGGCACAATGTTGGCTAACCATGTTAGATGATTTTCAAACTCACATCTAGCTTGAGCTTCATGAGCTTCTGTTTTACTGGCGGGCAGGTTGGATCGGTTGGCAATTTGTGAGCCACAAATTGAGACCATTCATGTCATCGTACGACTAGGTGAATATGTCCTCATATTCTCTTAGAAACTCAGTGTATTCTTCCTTTGCTGATGGCGAGAAATGAACGTTGATTCGTGTTTCTTTGGATGTTTTCTATATCTCCTAGGTTAACAATCTCAGTCTCGTCCAGGTTGGACATAGGTCTGTTCTAAAAAATTTCAACTTGTTTAACAATCTCTTCCGTTTGTTGCGTTGTCTCGTTGCATGTCACAGTCATTGGTTCATCAAGATAAGTAATAGTAATGTTGTCTAAGTAAAGTAATGAGAGAAAATAATAAGAGTCATATTCATAAGAAAACAAAAATGCTTTGATAAAGTCCATAAATGTTTTTGAACATTGGAGATATTTTTGAAATTAAAATGCGAAAGGAAAGTCAACTAGTAAAAAATAGTTCATGATGCTTGTTCAGCCTTGCTACCCCGAGGCTCGCCGGGCTCTGGTGGTTCTGATAGTCCAGTTATTGAGGCATGCTCCTCTGCTTACAGCCTATATGGAAGGACCTTCCTCCCCTTCCTCCTCGAAAATGACACAACAATCCATATCATCATCTTCCATGAACAAATTCCTCACTGCTGCCAGTGCTTCCTCTTCTTCTGACCCGTAGATTACTTCGGCCGGTTGGAAAGTATGTTCCAAGTGTGGTATTGGCTGCTCCAAAGAATAGTAAGGACCACGCCATGGTGGCGAACAATGGTTGAATTCCTCCCGGGTATACTCATATCCCAATCCGAAGATGGTGCCATGTTTTTTTAGTTTGATTGGCTTAGCAATTCCCGGGAGGTTATTGCCAAGTCCCTTGCCAGGTTCATACCCACTCCAGTTCAATATGCTTTCAATTTTGTTATCCCATCATTTTTCTTTATTAACAGCGTTAACTCGCTCAATGTGTGGTAAGTTTTCCCGCCTATCCTTCTTCTTCCTCCAATTGCTGGAATGGTCTAGAGACTGTATATGGCATTGCTACCATCGCCGTGAATGATCACCTCTTGGTGATTCCACTCAAACTTCATTGCCTGATGTAGTGTTGACACTACGGCCCCAGCGGTCTGAATCCATGGTCGTACTAATAACAGATTGTAAGATTCTGGCACGTCTATTACTTGAAAATCAACATCAAACCAAGCAGGCCCCATTTGCAAACACAAGCCAATTTCCCCAATAGTTGACCTTTTGGATTTTTCGAAAGCTTTGACATTGATGGCCCAGTCCTTGATCTCCTGCAGCCTCTTTCCTAATGTTCTGAGTGTCACCAACAGACAAATATTGAGGCTAGATCCTCCGTCAATCAAGATTCTGGTGATAGAATAATCTTCGTACTGCACGGTGATGTGCAACGCCTTGTTGTGGCTCAACCCCTCTGGCAGCAGCTCATCATCATGGAAAGTGATCTTGTGACTTTCCAATACCTGCCCTACCATGTTAGCCATCTCTCCACCAGTGATGTTACTTGGTACATATGCCTCACTCAACACTCTTAACAAGGCATTCTTGTGTGCATCAGAACTTTGTAGCAAAGCAAGGATAGAAATATGTGCCGGTGTTTTGTTTAGCTGATCAATGACTGAGTATCTTTTATCTTGTATATTTCTCCATAGATCGTCGGGCCTGATTTCAGTAATGGTTGGCCGATTATAGTCCTACTTGCTTGATTCAGCCAAATGCTCCGGGGTATAAACCCTGCCGGTTCTTATCATACCCCGTGCCGCAATTACTTCCTCGAACTTGACCTTCCCCTTTCTTCTAGCCTTTGTTCTGTAGTCCTAAGGTATGTCTTTTGTGTGCAATGGTGTTACTATCAAAATTGCCACTGGGATTGGCGCGACTATCTTAACTCCGAGCGGAGAAGGCCCTTTAGATGGTAAAACTACAACTTCAAAGGGTGTAGGTGTGTTTGCTAGTGACATAAAATCAACCTCAATCGGTGCTGGCGTCTTTGTAGAGGATGGTGCTTCAAACTCGAGTGGCATGGACATGTTTACCTCGGCGTCCCTAGAATGCTGAATCTGGACCACAATCAGATTAAGGGTGACTACTGGCTTCTTTGGATAGTCGCCTTCTGTGATTAATTCGATCGATCCCTTAAGTCCCAGTCATCCTCTATCTCGATCATGTGAACACCTCCTCCATTGTGGTCTGGTAGAGGGTTATTGCGAAAATTTGGAGCAAGCTCATTCGCTACAATGATCTTGTTATCAATCAAAGTTTGAATCTTGTCCTTCAGAGAGCGGCATTCATCAACGGTATGTCCTTTCATGCCAGAAAGGTATGCACAAGATTCATTTAGATTGGCCCATTGAGAATGGTTTTCTGGGGATATGGCAGGGATATGGGTGACATAACCAGTAGCTTTGAGCCTTTTATACAACTGGTCAGTTGGTTCAGCAATGGCGTCGTTCAGCAATTGTGGTATACTGTTTGGAAGGTCTACGGTCGAAATTTGGTCGAGGTCTAGGGAGGTTTTAATGCAGGGGAGGTGATTGATAGTTGGATGGTTTGGTGTTGTAGGCTTGGTAAACATGTGATGGTTAGGAGTATTTGGGTGAAGTGGGCTGATATGCAGGAGGTGGAGGTGACTGATAAGTGTGTGGTGGAGTATGATAAGAGGGTGAGGGTGCTTGGTAATTTAGGCTAGGCTGATATGTGATTGGAGGTATTGGGTATGTTTGGTACTTGATAGGGGATTTTGTTCTCTGTTCGACCATTACAGCACCTACGTCCCTTTTCTTGGACGTACCACCAGACTGTATTGTAGCTTGCATGGCTTTAATGTTCGTAACCATACCGCTCTTGATGCCTTCCTCTATCCTTTCACCTAGATTTATGATGTCAGAAAACTTGTGATTCTCGATCAGCATCAGCCTTTCATAATACTATGGGTCTTGGGCTCAAATGAAGAATTTGTTCATTAGATCTTCTTCCAAAGTAGGCCTAAGCTTAGCAGCTTCTAACCTCCATTGAGTAGCATACTCACTGAAGTCTCTATGGGTTTCTTCTTCAAGTTTTGAATATAGAACACATCCGGTGCATTCTCTATGTTGAACCTGAATCTATCCATAAAATCGGTCGCCGTTCTTACCCAGTTTGACCACTTCTTTGGATCTTGGCTGATGACCAAGATAAGGCGTCTCCCTTCAAGATCCTCATGAAAAGCTTCATGCGGATTTTCTCGTCTCTCCCGACTCCAACCAACTTGTCACAGTATGTTTTCAAGTGGACCCTGGGATCCTCTATACCATCATACATTTCGAACTTGGGAGGTTTGTATGCCTCGGGCAGTTCGACATCGGGCTGTATGCACAGATCTTCATAGTTCAGCCCCTCAGTTCCCTTACTACCGTCAACACCTTAAATTCTGCTAGTCAACTTTTTAAGCTCTTCGGCCAGATTTCTGATGAGCAAGTATTTATCATTGGACTCGGGTGTGCTTGAGATGGGCTGGGTGGAGTGTGGCACTGTCTCCATGTAGATGGGGGCATTGTGTTGGGTGTGGCAGTGGTCATTTATGGAGTTTTTGAGTTCTGGGATGATCAATGGGGTGTTATTCGAGGTATTGCAGGCATTGCACTGGTAGTGAGGAGCGGGATGCCTTTTTTGCTTTGGGATGTTTTGCGGAGGTACAAGATTCTTAGTATTTGGAAAGTAACCTCGAGAGTGGTGAGGCAAAATGACAAACTTGGCAAATTTCGGAGTTGATCAAGTTCTTCCTGAAACTTTAACAACTTTTGCTCTAGCTGGGATGCATTTTCCTTGGGGACCAAAGTACCATGAGTGACCTCCACCCATTCGGTTGAGTTGTCCGAATATTCTATTTTTTTTTTATGTCTGATAGGACTGGGAGGAGTAGTTGGTGGAGGGCCCCTGGATCTTGTAAAATATGATGATGTTGCCAGAGCTCATGAACTAACCTTTGGGAGGGGAATAAACAAAAAGTAAAAACAAAAGGTAACAAATCAGTGAGGATTATTAGGAAAATGTTGCAATATTTAAAGCACATAGTGATGAAATTTAGAGCGTGTCCTAATTTTGGTGACTTCATTGTGCCTGAGGTAGGCCTAGCGACAAATTGATTTGGAGAACTTAGAATGATAAATTCCTCATTTTATTGATAAAAGGTAGACGAATCCCAAAACGACACTAAATAACAAGAAAATAAAAATCACTAATGGCCATTGACCTTATTACATTCTATAAAGAAGAAATGGAAATTCATATCTATTTGGTCCCAAAGGTCCTTCCCCAGACTCGGCATTATTGGATCCATTGAACAACTTCCCTAGCTCGCGCAGTCCCAACAGCAAGTAGGCTCTGGCCAGATGTCCGTCGTCATTTCTTTCAGCAGTCCGGCAATCTTCGATCCTGTTAAGAAACTTCTTTTCCAACTCTACTATACCTCGCTCCAGATAGACCAATCGCTTGTTGGCGCTGATAGCCTTATCCTTCCATTCTTCGATTAGTTTTTGATTGGCTTCCTGTATCTCGCAGTGCTCATTTTTGCATTCTCGGATTCTCTTTCGTAGATGGTTGTACTTGACCTGTGCTTCAGCCTTTTCATCAATGACACTGTGACCTCGAACAATCCCAGGTTGACTCAGACCATTGTGTTTGTCCTCCAGCTAGCCTGAATAATAGGGAGCATAACCTGCATGGTATCTGTCTGGTTCAATGGTGTGCTATCCCAGGACAATCTTGTAATGCCACATATGCTGAGCATGGAACCTATAACGGCTATCGTCATTCTGGAAGTCAGCCCAAAAGTGACTCATCTTGTCGACCCTTGGTATAACCTGCTTCCTACCCGCTTGTCTCATAACCCGAAGAGGTACGTATGGGTGTGTTCCTATTAAGATGATTAGTATTAGGAAAGGCGTGTCCCTGAATCGGACGATAAACTCCTCGATTGGGAACCACTCGAACATCCAATGTACTTGGTCCTCAGTCAGATTTTGGAAGCGTTTGACCCATTCTTTAGCATTCCACAATTGGGCGAACATGTTGGACATGTAATTCATTCTCTTTGGGTGATGAAAAGCGATATGATTGTCCCAGTCCCTTCGATGGATTTCCTGTCGGTATTCACCTTTTTGAAGATATTCCATGATCCAGAGTTGATGTAGCAGATTACAACCCTCGAAGTGCTTGGCTCCTTGTTGACACCTTTCTAGGGTTCGATATATTTATGTGATGATCATTGGTACGAGACTGGATGGTTGTCTGTCAATTCCTTCCATTAGAGTTTTGGTGACCATAGCTAGCCTTGTATGGATACTTGCTTTCTTCATTGGAAATACTATCATCCCCAAGAAACAGAACATGAAGACAATACCCTTCGATGAATATGGCCTAACGATGTAAGTGCGAACTCATCAGGATAAGTACGGTAAGATTTGTTGTGACCGTACCTCTCATACAAGTAGTCAAAGTGAATGTACGATTCTTTTAAAAATGTCAATTCTGGATTCTTCTTTAGACCCATCATTTCGAGAAAGGCTCTACCTTAGCATTTTTCCTGCACTAATAAACCCGGAGTTTCCCACGGTATACCAGCCATTCCTCTTATTTCCTCGAGTAGGGGTGTAATCTCAATGTCTCCGAAGCGGAACACAGACCTATCACAATCCCAGAATAGAGTAGCAGCTTCTATGATTTTGTTGTTGGGTTGAATTTCCAAGAGAGAGGGTAGGTTCCCCAAATATTTCCGGAAGGGAGTCTAATCACTGGAGTGAAGATCCTTCCACTAGCTTAGCAGTTTCGGGGGGATGTTAGTGACCATGCCAAATCGAGGGACTTCCTGCCTTATGATTCTTCAAGACAAAAGGTTAGGCCCTTACCCCCACCAGACTCGACTACTAAATATCAATAATTGGCATAGAAGCATTTAGTTCTTCAACTAAATTCACAAAACATGGTAGTGTCCGTTTGGGTTTTGGGGAAACCCAGTGGACTTTGGACAAGGCTATCTTAAAGAGTCATTATGCAGACAACATAACTGACTCGGCTAGGTTTGACCATGATGCATGTAAAATTCAACAGAGTAAGGTTTCCATGTGGTATTAGACTGGTACACTTGAGCGGACAACTCAAGAGGGAAAGGCACGGAACCGTCGACTACACCCTTGATCGACTGGTTTTACCGCAAATATGCCTTTGCCAGATTTAGGGGGTGATAATATCGGAAAGGCACAACCACTCATTATAAGCGTTGCTATGGTATTTTGTTTGGCACGAGTGGAATATGATGTTGAAAACATGCTTATGCAATAATTAAAACAAGTTGCCACGTATTTGCACGTTCATAAAAATAATAATTACAATAATTTAAAACAGTAGTAAAAGAATGCAGTAAAAGAAAGCAGTAAAAGAAATAAGGGAAAGAAAAAAAAGACAAGTTAGTTTCATAGTAAAAGAGGGAATTAAATGCTTAAAGAGATTAAACAAGTAAAGGCATATAAGAAATGTAAATCCACAGTAATAGCTTGAAATGGTAAAAGCCTAGAAGAAATCCTCAGTGGAGTTGCCATGCTGTCGCACCCCCTTTTTCTCGCGAAATCGGGTTTATGACATTTGGGAAGATAACTCGTTCCCTTTTTGAGAATTGGGTTTAATGGAATTGAAGAGTTGCCACCTAATGATTTAAGTGCATTAGGACACTTTAGAAGAGTTTGATTTTGGATAACTAGAGATAGGGTAAGGGCTTGAAATTATTCCAAGGGGAAGGTGTTAGGAACCACTCAAAATCCACTAGTGTGGTTCCCGGCCAAGCTATTGTTGTGACTTTAGGTACAAATAACACATAGGCAAGTAAGAGTTCAAATATGAGAGGATTTTCACATAAAGGTTAGACATAAACAAAGCAGGAAAGAATTAAAGAGAGTTGATTTTCTTAGAAGAAACATTATTAAAAGACTTAAAAGAAACAAAGAATAAAGGGAAGGGGGTCCTAGGTTTATTAATAATATGGATCACCCCATACAACATCCGAGAATCACTCCTCAGTTAAGGGATACACATGATGTTATCGCGTGGTCATCATATCCATATCTACCCTTCCCTACCCCTTTAAGGTATTAAAGCGCGGAATGGTCTCTTTTGCTTATTGCATGCTATTACCCGCCCCAATCCTATCAATCTCGGAGGTACTTGGGACTACTAATCCTAAAGGGAGGAGATGTTGGGCTGATTCTTGGTTTCAAAAGGTAAAAATACTAAAGCGACAAACAAAATACATATAGCAAGTCTGGGGAAGCATATAAACAAATAAAAAGGCTCAAACAGACCTCCTTTAAACTATAGAAAGAACATAGTTTATCATGTCTTGCACGTACTGTTTAAGGCCTAATTAAAACTTAAAGATTTGAGGCAGAATGATTTATTACATAGTTCAGATAAGAAGCCCGAATCAGGCCTGCCTGCTGGTTGTAGCTAATAAAAACCTAATTCAGTTTATAAGACTTATCCTAGGGCTTGCCTAAGTGTTAGACAAAAACCTATAGGCGTGATATCTACTGATTTAAGAAGTAAATTTATTACAGACTGATTTAATAAAAGTTGCCAGTTAAAAGCGAGTTTTAGAAGAGCACAAGTTCTGCCATTGGTAACATATTATTACTGCTATTTTTAGACTTATAAACGAGTAAGGTGATTCTAATTTGATTAACTCCTATAGGCATTCTTTCTAGGCGTTTGTTGACTTTAGAACACATTTATAAACATAATAAATGATGCAGAAAACCGTATATGTAGGCATGGCATCTAAATGCTAGATTTTATATAAACATGACATCTGATTGCATTTGGTTATTAAGGCCTATAAACATATTCTCCTAGTGAGAGGTGGATGTACAAGAGTCACAAAGGACCTATAGGCATATTTTCTATATGCATGTGCATCCTATAGACATGGTATTTGTATATGAAAGTGCAGAAATCCTATAGACATTTTATGTACACATGAGAATGTAGGATTCTTATAGACATGTTATCTACATACGAGAATGCGGAAATTAGAAAATCCTAAAGACATGTTATCTACACATGAGAGTGCGGGATTCTTATAGACATGGTATCTATGTGGAAAAATGCAGAAATTCCTATAGGCAGGTTGTCTACATGTGGGAATACAGAAATTCATGATATCTATATGTGAGCATGCATGATTCGTATAGACATGGCAGCTATACGAGAATGCAGAAATTAGAAATCCTATAGGCATGTTAGCTACATGTGTAAATGTAGAAACTCATGATATCTATATGTGAGTATGAAGGAATCTTATAGACATGGCAGCTATATGACAATGCAGAAATTAGAAATCCTATAGGCAGGTTAGCTACCTCTTTTGCATACATGGTTACCCCTCCCTTTTCGCTAGCCAACCCCAAAAGTTTTATTACAAAGTCATTACAACCTAGAAGAAAATAAAGAAAAATACATCAAAAATTAAAATTACAACCAATGAGAGTCTGATTCAGACTTCCTATCTAAAGCGTGAAGTAAACCAACTCCAAAGATCAGATTTCAAAGCCTTTCTCTCTGTCAAAGTTCCCTAAGAGTCTCATATGAACTGCGGGCAGTGCTTACATACGTTACCAGATTAAGACATAGTAGTGTGGAAAGGCCAGCCCTCAAGTGTCCAAGTTCAGAAGGAACTCAAGGTCCCAAGGCAAGGCTCACAGGAGGGGGGCAAAACTCAGGAACTAAAAGGGAGAGTGCAAGTGCAGAAGTGAAATTCTGAAAGGGGAAAAGGAAAAGGGAACCAATTCACATTAATACACATAGGGGATAGGTAACAAGGGGAATTTGCATGAGCAAAAAGATAAGCAGGCTGATGGGCACACCCAGCAATGGGATATGCTGGCACACCCTCAAGCTTGTTTATATAGAGGTTAAGACCCCATTGGTTCAAACTTAATTCATAGGCAACAAATCACATTGCCATGCTTTAAGCCACAACTCACAAACACATAGGGGTAATAGGGTATGGGAGCAAAGATTCATAACAGAAATATGCAGAAGATATGAGCATAATTAATTTTAATGTTGAACTATACAGAAACGGTAAAGTAGACATGGATAAAGACTGTAAATGAACACATTGTTGTGATGCTAAAACTTAAATTATGACATACCAGTTTCAAAGAAATGAATATAGAAAATATAGTAGTCTTGTGAAAGCCACAATGCAGACAAGAAAGAGAGTGCTATTATGTGTAAATAAGAGTTCAGAAGAGATAGTGAATTGTGAAGTGAATGATTGCCAATCGTGCCTGTTTGTTAAAAAAGGGCCGTGCCTTTTATAGTGTACAAATCAGGCAGATATAAGGCAAGAAAATAGTTGAAGAACTGATTGTTATTAAATTACACAAGACTCCATTTTATTAAGGGATTCATATTCAAAAAGGTGAAAATCAATTATGGAAAAAATTGAATAAACACTTTGTGCACAACATGCAATTAAGGTCACATACATAAAAATGTTATTTATGGACAGCGTTTTGAAGTACACGGTTTGTAAAAATAAGGTAAGGGAATCAATTAACAACCAGTACATCACAAGATCTGAGATTTGTATGAATGAAACGAGTCAAAAAATGGGAAAGGTTTTTTAACTTAAGGGAAATCAGCAAACAATGAAAAGGGAATCAATTAAACCTATTTAGAAGGGATTCTGAATTAATCACACGTTTGAAAACCCTTTTTAGAGGAAGGTTTCATCACAAATAAGAGCACACAAACATGCTGAGTTGGGTGAAGAAGTTATGCCATTTCAAAATAAATAGAAGAATCTAGTAAAAGAGTTTAGAAGAGTTTAGTAAAAGGTCAGAATCATATGAAACTTGAAATTGGTCTAGAAGGGTTGGGGTTTTGAAATAAAAATCCTAGTTCAGGCAAATCACAAAGTAAAGATGAGAGGGCAGGTAATTGAATCGAAACATGTTTAGAGGTTTCAGGAAAGAACTGAAACTTCTAACATGCTTCTTTCAGCAACAGAACTCATGAGAACATGATAGAAAAAATAACATGCAAACAAAGTAGAAGGGTTCATAGTAAACAGAGTAGAAGAAACTAATTTGAAGATAATGAGAAAAGACTGTTAAGAACAGTCGCAGAAACATGGTTAAGAAGATCATTTAGAAGAAACTCAAACAAGGTTCAGTAGAAGGAAAATAACAAAATACTTAAGAACATAGTAGAAAAATATAGTAGGTGAAATATACTAGAAAATGGTAGAAGAAAATACCAGAACATAGTAGAAAAGCATACGCGACCATAGTATAGAAAACACGGTAGAAGAGCACACAAGGTAGAAGTCACGTAGGAGCCATATGAGGTGGGTAGGGCTCTTACACCTTTAGAAGCCATAGATTCCAGTGGATTTCTGGGTGGAGATGGTAGGAGGCGGCTAGGGTTCAGAGAAGGTTCAAGGGAGTTTGAGGGAGTGAGGGATTTGAAGGCAGCGTCTAGGTGAGAATGATTTAGGGTTGGGGGGGGGGTTTGGTAAATTAAAAAAGGAAAGAATGATTGTGAGTCGTTGATCTGTTAGATCAACGACTGGATTAAAAGAAAAATGTCCAGGTGGGTTATTTGAGTGGGTCGTGAGTTGGGTGAACTTAGGATTTTGGACGGGTAATGGGGTTTGAAATTGGGTTTAATTGGTGGGGGGGGGGGCTGATTTAGGCT
>MU703149.1:74916-117863 GCA_026770625.1 Nicotiana glauca
AAAAGAAAAATGTCCAGGTGGGTTATTTGAGTGGGTCGTGAGTTGGGTGAACTTAGGATTTTGGACGGGTAATGGGGTTTGAAATTGGGTTTAATTGGTGGGGGGGGGGGGCTGATTTAGGCTACAATTGAAATAAGTAGGGCTAGTATTTAAATAGCCACTTTTTCCTTTTTTATTTTATAAAAATAGTAAAATATTTTCTGGAAACAAAATAAAAGGTGCTAAATTGATTAATAATATATAACTATTAAATTAAAAATAGTGGAATCAATTTTGTAATTATAAACGCAAATAATTCTTGCAATAGGCTAATATTATAATTATATGCAATTTAGCTTTAATAATGCTAAATAAATTTGTAAAAATGTGCAAAATTACCTTAGATATATTTTGGTATAAACCTGAAAATACAATAAATGATTCACAAAAATGATAATTCGGGGAATAATTATCGATTTTTTATTGATAAAATATGGCAATAAATTGATTTTAAAATCCTTTAAAAATTCGAAAAAATAATAAAATGTCTAGACATACTTATATATGCATACATATGCTATTTTGAAAATAATATATAGGAAAAAATTGGGTATCAACACTGGGGACGTTCCGGTAAAACCCAAATTGATGACCAAAACGATGTGGGCTATATGGCTCGATGATCAATAGTTACCGTACCTCAAAAGGAGGTAATTAAAATATAAGCTCATGATTAAATTGGACTCCAACTCTTGAGGGACATTGTTATACACATAATAATAAGGACGAGAATTGGTTAATATTGTTGGTGTCCAAACTATATCCTCCCCATTGTGGATGCGATTTCTTGCATCCTTCTCGTCAAAGTACCTCGCATCTCCCTCTCCTGAGTATGCCACCATCAAAGGGACGGAGGGACCCTTAGCAAGTGGATAATGGTTTTTGAAGTAATGTGTAATCCAACCATAAATATAATGGATGGGAAAAGAAACTTTGACCTGCTCAAGTTGACAAGAACATGAAATCTTATTCAAACCTTGATAAATACTCGCCAAAACTGGAACCACAAGGCTAATATTTCGGCCAATTGCCATCATGGTTGCCATCATAAAAGCCTTGGGACGAATTAAGTTTTTTTCCTTGGGAAACACAGAGGCACATAGCCATCGATAAGAATGTTGCTATATATATGTTTCATATTTCATGTCAGAACCTCACCCTAAGCTTGGAGAATATAGCATCTTGGTCACTCGACCACCTAGTTGTTTTGGGAATAACTCCGTTAGGATTATGTATTGACTTTAGGTGCGTGAACTTATTTTCCTTTCAAAGTGGGGCATATTTATAAATTAAAGATTATTTATACAAAACATTTGTCCACTTGCTCAAGGAGATCTTTTGGTTAACACCCGTACCTTCTTTCAGTTGATGGAAGGCATCAAATAAATACTCGCAAGATCGAGGAATAAATCTTATCTATTTTTCGTCCAAACCAATGAGTTCTCTTATCTCAGGTACCACTTCTTCGCACGGATTAACCGCAGTGGGCAGACCTCCAAGGATATGTAAGTTCGAAAGAGAGATAGATATTTCCCTAACTAATGTAAGAAGCGTGTTCGCCATGGGGCACCAAGCCTCACAAAATGATTGGAAAATGTTCGAGTTCCGATCATAAGTAAAAAGTGAGGCATAGACAACATCATAAATATTTGCTGTACTCAGGGGTTGTTGGCTTCCACCAAGTACATCTTCATCCCATTCCTAATGTCCTGGAATATGAAAATACTCGCCCTCGATTGTTGTTATGTTTCCCCAACATACTTCACCGTGAATTATGTGATGTTTTATGTTTGGAAGGGTGTTAGCAATGTTTACGTAGCAATGGATTGGCGCTTGGAGAGACCACATCTTGGACAATGGATTAGAAGTTGATTTGTGCACCATGGTCCAGTTTTCTACATGAAGGGAGTTCCTCAAATAAGGACATGAGGCTGTATATTGGCTAGCTTGTGAGGTGTGAACCAAAAGCTTGGTTTTTTTAATGCCATCTTCGATCTCGATTATAAGATATCTAAGTTTGGAGGAAGGTTAGGTATAGTCTCTGAAATTTGCCATCTCTTTGGGCTGCAAAAATAAATGAAAATAAAAGGTCATAAAAGTCCAAATCAAGAATATTGGAATGGGAACAAATGTCTAAATGAATGAAATGTCCTTTTATAGTCATACCACATCGAGAGTAATATCTCCGATAGTCGAGCCATATTGAGAGTAATCTCTCCGATAGTCAGGTCATTTTGAGAGTAATCTCTATGGTAATCAAGTAACATTGAGAGTAATCTCTCCGATAGTCGGTTCATTTTGAGAGTAATCACTCCGGTAGTCAAGCCACATTGAGAGTAATCTCTCCGATAGTCGGGTCATTAATCTCTCTAGTAGTCGGGATACATTGAGAGTAATCTCTTCGGTAGTCAAGCCACATTGGGAGTAATCTCTCCAATAGTCGGGTCACCTTGAGAGTAATCTCTCCTATAATTAGACCATGAGTGTCATGACCCAAATTCCATTACAGGTTGTGATGACACCCAACACCGTTGTTAGGCAAGCCAACATCAATCAGCAAGTGAGTTCTCATTTATTTATTAAAAAATCACAACATTTACTTAACTAAAATTTTACAATTCAAGAAATACAAATTTATAAAGCAACTGAAATGGAAATGACTACAGGAAATCATAATTATAGGGATACAACCAAAAATCAAGTCTATTAATAAGTGCCAAGGATCTAGCGACACAATTGTGTGGTCAACTAGTAGAATATATAAAAGTAGGGTACTCTACTATTTTGAAATAAGTAGACAGATACAAGAAAAAGAGAAACTCCGATATGCTGCTGAACGGCTAGGGCGTGGGCAGCTCACCGTAAGTCTCAGTCTGGATCAAGTATGTGAGCCTGGCGGATAACAAGATGCACCTGCTTCAGATCCTGTACAATTTAGTACAAAAGCATAGCAGGAGTACGTAAATGATGTGTACCCAGTAAGTATCCAGTACAACCTCGAAGAAGTAGTGACGAGAGGTAGAGTTGACTCTTACTAGGGTCAATAATAACATAATTTAAGTGTTACGCTAAGCATGAATAGAATGAATAAAAATGACAGTTTAAGAAGATGGAGAAGTAAGATATTCTTTCATGAACAATATTTCAATTTTAGTCATATCATGTAACAACTTAGATTTCAAAGCATTTAAGCAGTTAAATAACCGGAAGTTCCAATCAAATAACATGCGCATATTATGCCGAGGTCGTACGACTCGATCCAATATAATATTAAACTGTGCACTGCCCGAGTGTCGAATGGCGTGAACCATAGATGCATCTATTTACTACCGAGGCGCTCGGCCCAATCCACAAATAACAATTTATTTTAAAGAAAATACACATCGCCCATTTAAAGTTATGTAATTCATACAAATACTTATGTAAGTGAGTGTAAGCGTCTATATTTTTTTTACCAATACTAAAATGATTATAGTAACAAGTAATGATGCAAGCATTGCAAGTATAGCATGATACGGGTCCTAAACTACCTAGACAATTAGCATTATAGTATCTACGTACGGACTCTCGTCACCACGTACGTACGTAGCCGCCACAGATAGGTAGGGGTGGGCATCAGTCGATTTAGTTCAGTTATGAATATTACCGGTTGTTCATATCGATTACCGGTTTATATAAATACTAAATCGATAACCGAACTGATAAGATATCGATTATCGGATATCGGTTAGTCGGTTATCAATCCTTATCGGTTCGGTTATCGATTAACACGATAAGAATAAAAGCTATCAAAAAAATTTATGTTTTTTGTTATAGAAATCGTGACCATACTATTAGGAGAAATGAATTAAAAAATTTCTCTTAAAAAAATAGAGATCAAATTTCAACTTAGAAAATAAAACTTTCATTGCATTTGAAAATCCCAATGAATAATCTAAATTTTAAAGTTATAAGTTAATAGGAGTAAGGGATAAGACATTCAATAATCTGATCTTACTAACTATCTCACTGCGGGCGGGCATAATTCACAGGAAAATAACCAAATCCTAATCTTGTAAATACTAAAGAATCAGTGCAACAAAAGAAACAAATAGAAAAACTAAAAATCTGAACAATTAATTCTATAAAGTTTAAGAATAAAAAAATTAATTGAAAAACTAAACAAAAAAATTCTAGAAAGTTTAAAACTTACTCTAAGGATTAAGGTCAGAAGATGAAGAGTAACTGCCGAGAGAATTGAGAGAGTAAAGCCATAAGGTGGTTTTATATATTTAGTGGGTAAAATTATAATTTTGATAAAGCTTATTGGGCTATCGGTTAAACCATTAATAAAATTGGACAAACCGTGACCTGAACCGGTAACCCACTAGGCAAATAACATTAAACTGTTATCGAACTACTTACCTAGTAACCCAATAGCATTTTATCGGTTCGTTTATCGGTTATACCCAATATATGCCCAGCCCTACAGATAGTTACATACATTCAATTAATTCACCTATGGGGTTAATTCCCTCTTACAAGGGTATAAAGGAGACTTACCTTGCCCCAAAGCTTACTTCCAAACTCAAGAAAGTGCTCAAAACCTCAACTAGGATCGGAACGATCCAAAACTACTCAAATGGGATAAAAACTTGTCTATATATGCTCAAGCGTTCGTATTCTAACTATTAAAGTAATTTTCCAACCCTAAATGCAAGGTTCCTAAAATTCATCCTCCCGCGCCAACAAGCCCGGATCCCAAACATTTACAAAGAATGTTATTACCCATAATCTTAGGATAAAAAATATATGATTTCTACTAAATTCCATAACAAATTTCGTGGTTAAATCTCATCTTTATCAAAAACCTAGGTTTTGTTCTAAACCTTAAATTTCAACTAAATTACATGTTTTAATCTACACAAAAACTACATATCAAACTCACATTAGGTAAAAGTTACTTACCTCACAAAGCTAGGTTGAAATATGCCCTTTAAGATCCTAAATCGCCCAAGAATGGAGTGAAATATTAAAAAAAGACTAACTCTCGTATTAAATGAAGGCCACTGCCTTCAGCGATTTCCACACATGCGGTGCATTAACCGCATATGCAGTGTCGCTTCTGATTCGCGTAACTCTTCTAGTTGGACTGTGCCGTGCGAAGTCGCTCCCGGATCAACTTTACCTTTTCCAAGGCATCTTTCACCAAATCTGTGCCATATAACTTAGCCTCACCAGGTTCAAACCACCCGATTGGAGAATGAAATTGCCGACAATATAAATTTTCAAATGGAGCCATCTCGATGCTGGACTGATAACTGTTATTGTAATCAAATTCAGCCAAAGGCAAGTACTGATCCCTCTTCCCTCTGAAGCCAATCACATATGCTCTAAGCATGTCCTCCGGAATATGAACTATCCGCTCTTATTGCCCGTCTATCTGTGGATGAAATGCTGAGCTCTACACGGGTCCCCAACTCACTTTGTACGGCTCTCCATAAATGGGAAATGAAATGAGGGCCTCTATCTCATATGATTGAAATATCCACACCGTGCAACCAAACTAACTCCAGAATATAAATCTGGGCCAGCCTCTCTGAAGTATAGGTAGTCACAACCGGAATTAAGTGTGCTGACTTGGTCAACCTGTCCACAATGACCCAAACTTCCATAAGGTCCGCAGCAACCCAACTATGAAGTCCATAATGCGCTCCCATTTCCACTCAGGTATAGGCATCTGCTGAAGTAGTCCACCTGGCCTTTAGTGCTCGTCCTTAAACTGTTGGCATTTGAAGCACCTAGACACATATCCAACTGCGTCTTTCTTCATCTGGCACCACCAATAAGAAATTGAGTTCCTATCTATACTAGTAACATGCAAAGTACTTGTTTACACTTCTAGACATGCGTTGCTGGTTCACTAATCTTGATTATCACTAATAAAGCTGAAATTAAGCTAACTATGGTATATTTTGTGAGATTTTCTTAATTTATGGAAAGGCACTAGGGAAGTGACTTTCCCCTTGGTGAATACTTGACGGGTTCTAAAGTCTAATGAAAATTCGTTATGTTTGGGGAGTGCGATATAGCCAATGCATGAAACAACTCACTCTATACCGCTCGGTAGCTTGAGTGACTTTTCCCTAATTGGCTTCCTCAAGACCAACTGGGTGTCAAAATTGTGCAAGCAATATAGGCTTAAGTTGGGTATTACTATCTATAGGTTTAACCCATTAATTGGGGCTATCTATCTCTTGAATACGCCCTAATTCCTTGTTGGCCTGATTTCCCTAGACTCGAGCTCTCTTTCTCAAGAAGAGCCCAAGGCAAAAAGGCAAAAATTAGTGTTTGCAACCACTAATTTAACATGGAAAACACGAATCAGGAAAAATATCAACCACCCATGAACATCTACGCCCTAAAACAAGAGACCCATCAAATACCCACACTAAGGTTGAGCCACAACCCTAGCTAATGGGTTTAGCTACTCATAATAATGGAAGAAATTAGATATATAGATGAAGAATAACTCATAAAATATAATTACAAGCTATGATCTGAAGATTCAATGTTGAACTAGCTACAAAATTTCTCCAAATAGGTTAAAAATGACCTTCACGTGCTTAGCTACAAATAAGATACCCTAAAACTCTGAAAAAGAAGTATTTATCCAAGGCCGAATTTTCTTGACAAAAATGCCCCTAACAGAGGTACCATGGAAAATGAACTGCGGCTGAGGTGAGGCTTTTTGGATTCAAATATTTGTTCTCTAAATCTAGCCACCGCAGACCGCAATAAATGGACCACGGCCATGGTGGCTTTACTACTACCGCAAAAAATGCACCGCTGTCAGCGGTGTCTTGAAACTTCCAAAATCCTAACTCTCTGAATCATTTCTCTGCGAACCCCAACAAATGGACTGTGGTCGCGATGAGGCTACCGCGGGCCATATTGCTTGAAACTTCAATAGTGCATCTTCTTTTATCTTTGCCACCGCGGACTGCACTAAATGCACTGCGGCCGCGGTGGGTCAATTGCAGCCACAGTGGATTTACTTCAATAGCAGTGTTTTGACTTGTTCTTGGTACTTGTGCAGGATTCACTCCTTTTTGAGCTGGTTTTGACTTCTTTGTTACTTTTTAACGAAACACTACAAACAAGCACAACATGTAAGCTTTCGGGATTACTTGTGTACACTTTTAATCCAAAACTCAAGCAAAAGGGAGTATAAAATAGATTAGAATCCCTAGTTATTAAATCCCCCAAACTTAAGCTTTTGATTTTCCTCAAGCAAACAAAGTAAGTCCCACCTCCTTAAGATTAAATCCAAGAAAACTCAACTAACCTAAAGTGACCTCATCTAGCATCAATTGGGACTAACAATTGCCCTCAATTCAAATGAATCATTAACAACATTCAACCTTTTTAAGCACTGTGGTTTTAGTGCGACACAAAAACATCTAGAATTGGCTCAACTCATCAAAGAAACTATTTCTACGTCTTTGGTCATTGTGGAACCCAAACTCATACTCCCCATTCTTCCTTAAAGAAAACTTTACTTTTAGATTGTATCACTCAGAACAAGGATTGTGGAGAACACACTAATCTCTCTCAAAGAAAGGTCACAAGTCTAGCTCTAAGTACCATAAGCTTGCCCCTTATGTGAGTCACCACTAATGTATGCTTCACTAAACTCAAGATCATATATGGCTTTTGTAGGGATACAGTGAAGGCTTTTTGTTCAGGGTAGGATAAATTTGGGGTAAGAATGTTTCATATTCCCTTAGACATTTCATTTGCTTAAGTTTGGCACACATTCTCTTGACTTTTTGAGTCATTTACTTATTTCTTAGGGGTTAGAGAGACAAACTGTCACTCTTTCTTGTTCATTTCAAACATTTTTCTCCTTTCTAATCTTCCCACGCCATTCATCTTTTTACTTTTATGAATCCCTTCATTTCTTCAACATTGTTCATTGTTTTTGACTTTTTGAATTTATTTCTTTTTCTTTTTTCCTTTCCTTTTCTTCATTTTGTAGCTTTTGCCACTTTTTTGCATTCTTCTCCTCTCCTTTTTCCTTGTGCTAAGGAAAGATCGGGTGCCAAGAGAGGGTCTTTTTAGAATGGGTAAAGAATTGTATCATGGTCTTTGAAAGAAAAAGGGCTATGACTCAAAGGGGTTGACTAGGGATATTATTATTGGTAGTCTGTGGATATTTTCAAGATACCATTTGGATCAAGAATAGCCTATAATCACTTCTTAAGTAAAACTACACTTAGGATTTTGCCTAGACAAACATTCAAGGCAAGTTCTAGACTCAATGGCACGGGATGACTTGGACTTGAAAATAAAATTCTCACCACACAAGCTATAGGATTGCTAAAGAGACAGAGTCGAGGGCCCACAACGACCTTAGCTAAGATTTGAGCAACACTAATAGTCCTGAAAAATCACTTGATGATTAATAGGAAACACAAAAGTCTCAAGGTCATAATTGTCACCATCTTATACACACCAATTTGTTTTTAACTATAAGGTCAAAGGCAAATGTGTTGTGCCCAAGTGAAGCTTTGCTTGAGGCACTATTACTCACTAGCTACTATTTACACAAAAATGAAAGGAAAAATAGAATCAAATCCTTATGAAGGTTGTCATGCCATACATCATCGGGAAGAGCCATCCGGTTCACACAAACTCCACTGTTGGAAAGAACCGTGGAATTAAGAAAACCAAAGGCTTATTGAACTCAAAACTCAAAATAAGAAGCTACGAACTGAAAAAGAAGCTACTACACTGGAGTAAGAAGCTATGAAAGAAAATATGGAAGGCAAACTAAATATGTACAATAGAGAATTTAACCGAATATACATAAGAGGGTATGAATATATACATAAGAGAGTAACTTTATATACAAATCATGATTGCAAAATACGAAATGTGAAATAAACTGGTAAAATTATATACATACAAAAAGTGAAAAAAGAAAAGAAAATATTATCAGACTTACAGTCCAACATCATCAAAATAAGGTTACCCTCTCAAATGAAAGCTAGCATTGTCCTCAATGCTAACTAGCCAAAATAAGCTCAAAAAGTATAGAGTATAAAGAAAACTCCCTACGGGTCCTCCGTCTGTATGGGGACATGAGCCTGGGTCCCTAAGTCCTGTGACTACTCGGTAACCAATGACTGGATCGGTGTAATTTGTGTCTACTTTGGGATCTGAGGGTGGCTAGAGGAACCTTTATGTGGGTCCTCCAACTCAATCACTGCATCGTCTGCCTGGGGGATCACTCTCCTCCTCTTTGGTGCCCTCTCCAACTCCTGCTTCTCCCCCTGCTCTGGCTCAGTCTAAGCTACTGGAGGCTGGTCATGCAACAATAGCTCCAATAGTAGATGATCAGCAGCCTTCATTTTCTCCAACTCCCACCTCAACTCCCGCACAGACTCCTTTGAGGATCGAGTCTTTCTCAACTTCTTTGTCTTTTTGGCCAGCTTCTTCAGTGACTTTCCATAAGCACCTATAGCCTCCATGATCAACTGCTGGTTCTCCAGAAGCTCCTTCTGGTTTTCTAGAAGCTCCTTGAGAGTCTCCTCCACTGAAGTTGGAACATGTGGTTGTGGGGGTACGCAATGGGGTGCCACCGAGCTAGAAAGCACAGAAACCTTAGAAGTAGATGCCTACATCTACATGATGATACTGGAAAGTATTTTGCTCAACCGGTGGGTATCTAATGGGTAGGATGAGGATGATGGACATCTGGAGTAGTTAGAAGTAGAAGGCCCATATGTGGGAACTGGTATGACACGGGAAGGCTTGGATGCAATGACTACCACTACTGGCTCATCAGACTGGCCAGTAGAAGTAATGGCTTTTACTTTTGATCTTGAGGGTTTTGATCATGTGTGCTTGGGGTTGTCTGGGATTTTTAGGCTCTACCAAGAAAAGGGCATTTACGGCTTCACCTTCAATTCAAATTTCGTCCCCTCTGCATCCTGATACTCAAAGTAGATTGTGAGGAAGTTTGGGAAGGGGTATAATCTATCACCCTCATTGACCACTCTAGTGATCACCCAAGACACAACATTCCCAACATTGATCGGGTACCCTAAATAATAGAAGCCACCAATATCGCCCAGGAGACTGTATAGAGTTTTTATTGGTAGTGAGGTCTAGCCTGCTAAAAACAAAAGTTTCCCACCCCTTCGACTCAAAGTTTAGGGTGTTCCTCCGAATCGGAACCCCTACTATCAACCATGCTGGGGTGGTACTCGGGAGTGCTAGGTATTCTGCTAACCACGGACGAGCTGCCTCATCTAATGCTACCTTTTCCAAGTATAGTTATTCATTTTCCTCAATGAAACCCAGTAGTCATTGATAGAGTTTCCATCAAATCGAATATTCAAGTTCCGCACCTTAGTCACTTTGGTACCCCTTCTTATATGGCGGTAGTTGCGTAAAACGCATTGACTAAGTGCTCGTTTGCATCAGAGACTTTACTTGTAAAATACTCCCCAGCCTGTCGCTCTCTGAATTGCCTTTTCACATTAGGGTTGTGAGGCAAAATGTCCCTCTCAATAAATTGTCTCTCTAGAATCAATTTCCTCTAAGGCCACCACTCTCAGAACTTCTGGTATGCAACCTCACCCACAAATCTCATTTGCCAAGCTTTCGGGTTTCTAGTTCTTTCCAACCCCCTTGTTTGGGGTTCTTCCTCTTCTTCTTCATCAATGGGATCCTCACTGGGTGTTGAAGCTGTAGGTGAAGTAGAAGATGCACTATCACTTCTCTACGCTGATCCCTCAAATAACTCAGAAAAAATTTAAATTGAAGCACGAGGAGTAGGGGAGTCTAGAGGGGTAGGTTCATCTCTCAACCTAACTCTCTCCGGGAAGCCGAGTACATATTTCGGTACTGAGTTAGACTTTCATGCCTACCGGAAGAGAACATACTCACTTCCCTCAGAATGGGAAGCAGCTCTATCTGCAGCTCTGATTATTTTTCTTGTTTCCCCAATTGCTTTCCGAGTCTGTAGGGGTCAATTATATCCTTCCACGTCCCCTACCCCGGGAGGACTCCCCTCTTCCTTTCTATTTGTCACCACTTCCTCTTTGTTTAACCATTTTCTGCAAGGAAAAGTAAGGTAATGTTTGTTAGTGTCAATACCAGAAGAAGCAGTGAAGAATATTAGTTGAAATGGAAGACTGTGGACCGTGGAAAATGTATCGCGGCCGCAAAGTGACCACCGCGGACCGCAAAAAATTGCACTGCGACCGCATTGGGGTGGGATTTAGACTACCCACCCTCTGATTCAAGTTCACTGCGGACCGCGAAAAATTTCACCACAGCCACAGTAAGGCACCACGGACCACAAAAAATCAACCGCAGCCGCGATCCTTCTACTTTACATCTCTGAAGTTTACCATTTCGGAATACGGAAAAACACAACACGTTCGCGGAGAGGCACCGCAGACCGCAAAAAATCAACCGCAGAAAAACACATCACGATCGCGGAAAGGCACTTAGGGTTTTAAATTTTTGTTCATTTTTGCTTTAACTAACATATTATCAATCCACTATGTAGTTACTCACTATTTAGAACTAAATTATCCCAATTCTAATTAACTTTACCTATAACTAGTTTGGGAGAAAACAGATGAAGAAAAAAAAAAGAAAGAAAAAAACCTATCAATTTAGAAGAAAATAAGAACAAAATTAAAGATTCATGAATGATTGAAGTTACCAGATGTGCTGTGTAGATAACTGAAAATTTGTACTAGACTTTGTGGATCTTAGGGTTTTGATGAACAGTGTTTAGGACTCTTTAGAATGAAAATTAACAAAAAGTGTAAAATGAGGCATGAGGGTCTATTTATAGAAAAAGACCCGGGACCCACACGACTTACACACCGCGGACCGCAAAAAATCCACCGTTGATCGTGGTGATGAACCTTAGACGGGCACATGCATGTACTTCCCCGCGGACTGCATAGAATGCAATGCGGCCGTTGTAAGGCACAGCGGACCGTGAAAAATGCATTGCGACTGCGGTTGAAACTTCAGAGCCTTATCACTTTGGCACATTTGGCACCGTAGACCGTGAAAAATTACCACCTCCGTGGTAAGCCCATCGCTGTCGCGAAAAATTTATCGCGGCAGCTATCCAAACTTTAGAGAGTGCAACATTTTTCCATTTTGGTCCTACACTATATCAAAACATCTCTGCACACATCTCACAGCTAGTTAGTCTTAAAATAGATCATACACTAAGAATGAAATCAATAAGAAAGAAATAAAAACACATGGGTTGCTTCCCAAGAAGCGCCTGATTTAACATCGCAATATGATGCATGTTACCATCAAATAACTTGAGATGGATCATTGCTACCACGTGGATGTCATCAATCTTTCCAAGATAGTTCTTGACTCTGTGCCCATTAACTCTGAAGATCTCTCCATTTTTGTTTTTCAAGTCAAGTGCACCAAATAGAGTCACAAGCACCACTTCAAAAGGACCAGTCCATTTTGACTTTAGCTTTCCCGGAAATAGACGTAACCGAGAATTGAACAAGAGAACCAAATTACCCACTTTGAACTCCTTGCCACGAGCATACTTGTCACCAAGGTACTTCATCTTGTCCTTATACAAGGATGCGCTGGAGTAGGCATTCAATTGGAATTCATCAAGTTCATTAAGTTGCATCAACATGAAGATTTGCTGCCACATCCCATTCAAGATTTTGCTTCCTCAAAGCCCACATTGCGTTGTGTTCCAACTCAACCGGTAGATGGCAAGCTTTCCCGAACACCAACCGGTATAGAGACATGCCAATCAGATTCTTGTAAGCAGTCCTATAAGACCATAGAGCATCATCAAATTTCTTTGATCAATCGGTCCTAATTGCAATATTGCATTGACCGTCTTTCACAATATACTCTTTATTTCCCTATTTGAGACTTCAACTTGGCCACTCGCCTAAGGATGATAAGGGGTAGAAACTTTGTGATTGACACAGTACTTTGTAAACAAAGTGTCAAAAGCTCTATTGCAAAAATGAGACCTCCCATCACTTATGATTGCCCGAGGAGTGTAAAACCTAGTAAAAATACTCTTCTTGAGAAACACAACACTACTCCAGGACTCATTATTGGGTAAAGCCACGACCTCAACCCACTTAGAAACATAGTCAACTGCCACTAGAATGTATGTGTTGCCACATGAAATAACAAACGGGCCCATGAAATCAATGCCCAACACATCAAAGATATTAACTTCGAGAATAGCGGTGAGAGTAATCTCATCCTTCTTTGAAATTCCACCCGCCCATTGGAATTTACCGTATCGCTTTACATGTTCACTTGCATCCTTGTACAATGCTAGACAGTAAAAATCCACAACTAAGAACCTTTGAAGTTTTCCTCGCCCCAACAAGATTACCATCGTAGGGAGAAGAATGACAAGCCTCCAAAATAATCAATTGCTCCTCCTCTGAGACACATCTCCGGATCACATCGTCAGTGCAAATCTTGAACAAGTAAGGCTCATCCCAATAGTAGTTCAAACTATCTCGTTTAAGCTTCTTCCTTTGGTTAGAAGAGAGCTCACATGGTTCAATACCCTTTATGGTTCAACATCCGCAAACCATGGCATGCTATTCACTAATACGGAGAGGAGTTTCTCATCATGGAAAGAATCATTAATTTCAAGGCCATAAAGGGTCCTTCGCTCCTCCTCCAAGAGGGACAAGTGGTCTGCCATTTGGTTTTCACATCCTTTGCGGTCCACAATCTCCAAGTCAAACTCTTTAATCAAAAAATCCCATCTCATCAATTGTTCTTTGGAGTCCTTCTTGGTCATCAAGTAGCGAAGTGCAGCATGGTCAGTGTAACTTATCACCTTAGCCCCCATGAGGTAGGGCCTGAATTTCTTCATTGGAAACACAATTGCCAACAACTCTTTTTTTGTCACCGTGTAATTCACTTGAGCATCATTCATTGTTTTGCTTGCATAATACATTGGGTGAAACATTTTGATCACTCTTTGACCCAAGATTGCTCCAACGGCAACATCACTCGCATCACACGTGAGCTCAAAAGGCAAGCTCCAATTGGGTGCGCTAATAATAGGAGTGGTGGTCAACTTGTACTTAAGGAGTTTAAAAGCTATCATTCATGCCTCATTGAACATGAACTTTGCATCCTTTTCTAAAAGCTTGCACAAAGGATTACTACCTTCGAAAAGTCCTTGATAAATCTCTGGTAGAACCCTGCATGCCCAAGAAAACTTCTAACCCCCTTGACTGAAGTAGGGGAAGGAAGCTTTGAAATCACTACAAGTTTGGCCTTGTCCACCTCTATTTCATTCTATGAAATCTTATGGACGAGGATAATTCCCTCATCGACCATGAAGTGGCATTTTTCCCAATTAATCACAAGATTGGTTTCTTCACACCGAGCCAACACTTAGTCAAGGGTCTTCAAACATTCATCAAAAGAATCACCCACCACGCTGAATTCATCCATAAACACTTCCAAGAAATCATCTACCATGTCGGTAAAGATATCCATCATACACCACTAGAAGGTAGCCGGTGCATTACATAACCCGAAAGGTATCCTAGAAAATGTAAAGGTCCCGTATGGGCATGTGAAGGTGGTTTTCTCCCTATCTTCTAGGGCAATCAATATCTAATTATAGCCTGAATACCCATCCAGAAAACACTAAAAGACATGCTTCGTAAGTCTATCTAGCATATGGTCAAGAAAAGGCAATGGGAAGTGATCCTTTCGGGTCACTTTGTTTAACTTGCGGTAGTCCATGCACACCCGCCATCCAGTGACAGTCCTGGTAGGAATCAGCTCATTTTGATCATTAGTAACCATAACTATACCACCCTTCTTCGGCACACATTGTACCGGATAAGTCCAAGAACTATCTTAGATGGGGTACATAACCCCTGTATCAAGCCACTTGATCGCCTCCTTTTTAACTACCTCTATGCATTGCCTCGTTCAACCTCCTTTGATGTTCCACGGAGGGATTTGCATCATCTTCGAGAATAATCTTGTGCATGCAAAAGGCAAGGTTTATTCCCTAAATATCTATTAGAGTCCATCCAATTGCCTTCTTCTGTCTTTGGAGAACCACCAATGTGGCATCTACCTGTATGTTAGTAAGACAAGCGGAAATAATAACTGGCAAAGTTGAACTAAGGACTAAGAATTCATACCTGAGGTGCGAAGGCAAAGGCTACAACTCCAAAATGAGAGGATCCTATATTGAGGGCTTTGTTGGGGGATTTTTTCTGTTCTCAAGATCCAGTACCATGTAAAGCATTGACACACTCCACCCTTACTTCATCTTCATTGACATGTAGGTTTAACAATACCACCTCTAGAGGATCCTTTACATTAATCGTGGCACTAGTATCATCAACGATCACCTCCAAGACAAGATCCGCAAAGGAGCACACTTCTGTGCTATTTGGTTGCAGCATTAATATGCACACATAAAAGACCACTTTTTCATCACCCGCCTGGAAGGTGAGTTCCCCTACTTTGACATCAACAAAAGCTTTCCCAATTGCAAGGAAAGGTCTTCCCAATGTTATAGGCACCTCATAATCGACCTCACAGTTGAGAATCACAAAATCAGTCGGCAAGATAAATTTGTCCACCCGGACAAGAACATTATCAATTATACCCAATGGCCTCTTCATTGTTCTATCCGCCACTTTCAATCTCATGGAAGTCGGCCGTGGTTGCCCAATACCCAATGTTTTGAAAATGGAGTTAGGCATCAAGTTGATACTTGGCCCCAAATCATATAGAGATTTTGCAAAGTCTGCACTCCCATTGCCCCCAAATCACATAGAGCTTTTGCAAAGTCTGCACTCCCATTGCCCCCAAAATCACATAGAGCTTTTGCAAAGTCTGCACTCCCAATTGTACAAGGAATGGTTAAAGGACCGAGATCTTCTAGCTTCAGAACCATTGAGTGCACTATTGCACTAACTTGGTAGGTCATCTTGATAGTTTTATAATTCATGGATCTTTTCTTTGTCACCAAGTCTTTCATGAACTTGGCGTAACCCAGCATTTGCTATAGAGCCTTCACCAAAGGCATATTAATGGATAAGCTTTTCATCATGTCAATAAATTTCTTAAACTGCTTTTCATTTTTCTGCTTTGCGTGCCTTTGAGTATAAAGTGGAGGTGGCCTTAGAAATGGATCCTTGGCTTTAGGCACAACCATTTCCGGCATATCTATTATCTGTTCCCTAGACGGGTTCACGTCATTCTGAGTTTCCACCTCATTATCTTGGATATCAATCCTCACTTCCTCATTCAAGTTCTCATCAGTCACATTCTCAACCACCAAAGGGATACCATCCTCTTGCAACTCAACTTCATCACTCAAAATTTCTTTTTTATTTGGAGGCATTCACATCACCACCTTGCCCACATCTTGTATTTACCGCCATTGCATGCTCGCTATTGTTACCACCCTTTGGGAAGACTACCATATCACTAGGTAGAGCCCCCTTAGGGCGAGTATTCTAGGAATGTGAGATTTTTCCTAATTGAACCTTCAAGTTTCTAATTGAAGTATTGTGGGATGCCAACTAGCATCAGAGTCAGCGTTCTTTTTCATCATCTGTTAAAACATCATTTCGATTCTCTCCATTTCATTATTGGATGAACAAGGACCTAGGATGGAAATGGGGGTGGATTGTTCGGTTCTTGATACATTGTGGGCCTTTGAAAGCCTTGCCCCTGATTTCCTTGATTGCTATTGTTCCAACCACCCAGATTGTTGTTTCCACCTCAGTTATTGTTGCTGCCACTCCAATTATCCTGATTGTTCTGGTTATTGTTCTAGTTGCCCCAATTTGAATTTTGGTTGTTGTTCTGCCAATTACTATTCCCTTGTTATTGTTTATTTCCCCAATTGCCTTAGGATCTCCGTTGTTGTTGTTGGTTAGAAGAATTTCACTTTTGGCCCTGATAGTTGTTCAGGTATTGCACTTCTTCATTTTGTTCATCATACCCATCATCTTGGAACCCACCACCATCTTGGTCATATTGATCCGAACTCCCTTAGTTCTATTAACCTCTTTGTCTTCTTTTTTTCACTAACATTTTGACCCCCTCCATAGAATTTACTTGTCATAGAGCTTGAACCTGCTGTAATTGTGCCTTTACCAGCTGGTTCATTGTTGTTGCCAGTTCTGCTATTACTTGCCCATGATCATGGAGCTTTTTGTGCAAGTGAATGATCGTGGGGTCACCGTGTGGCATATTGCCTCTAGTTTGACAAGCGGAGGACGTGTCAGCTATCTCATCCAATATTGCATTAACCTCACCATACTGTGTGTTCATGAAATTCCCCCCAACGAGTTGGTTCATATGCACTGATTTGTTGTGTTAATGCCTCAGTAGAATGTCTAGCGTATTATTGCCTCAGTCATATCATTATTTGGACATTCCTTTACCATAGTCCAGTACCTCTCCCGTATCTCATGCAGTGGTTCGTTGGGCTCCTGTTTGAAAGCTAAGATTTCATCCCTCAAGGTTTCCATATGGTCCGATGAGAAAAAAATTGTAATGAATTTATCCGCTAACTCATCCCATGTATGGATGGTGTGGTTGGGAAGAATCTCCAGCCAATCCAATGTTTTCCCTCGAAGAGAGAAAGGGAATAATCTCAAACGTAAGGCATCATCGAACATATTTGTTTGCTTGCTCCCCCAACAGGTATCAACAAATCCTTTAAGGTTGTCGTAAGCATTTTGATTGGTAGAACCGATGAAGTACCCTTGTTGCTCCAACAATGTCAACATTACATTGTTAATTTTAAAATTGCCCAAGGTGCTTGTAAGAATTTTGATGGGGAGCACCCGTGAAGTACCCTCGCTGCTCCAACAAAGTCAAAATCACGTTAGTAATTTGAAAATTTCCCTCCTGGATCGAGGATGGGACAATTGCACTGGCATAGCTTGGTTTGGAAGCACTCGAGGTATATCTCTTGGAGGTGGCGGGGGAGGTTCTGGAATATTATTATCATTGGCCTGTCTCCCTCTCCTTTGTCCTTGAGGTACTAGAGGTACATCATCATCTCCATTGTCATCATCCTCCTCCCCAGGTGGAATATCTCTAAGAAGTGCGTTGTTTGCCATATTTTAGCACCTAAATTGATAATTCACCCAAGTAAGTAAAAAAGAAGAAAATAAAAACTAAACACAAAACTAGATAGATAGATAGCCTAAAATCGTTTAGCTCCCTGGAAATGGTGCCAAAAAGTGATCTGGTCCTACCTTACACCACTACAAAGTGGCAAGAGCGGTCGATGAGCTTTTAAAGAATCCACATGGAGCTAGATTATTTGAGAATTGAGTTCCTATCTATACTAGTAACATGCAAAGTAATTGTTTACACTTCAATACATGCGTCAATGGTTCACTAATCTTGATTATCACTAATGATGCTAAAATTAAGCTAAGTATTTTATCTTTCTGTGAGGATTTCTTAATTTATGGAAAGGCACTAGGGAAGTGACTTCCCCTAGGTGAATACTTGATGGGTTTTAAAGTGTAAGGAAAAGTTGTTATGTTTGTGGAGTGCAATATATCCAATGGATTGAGGAAAATGGATTGCGGCCGCAGTGATGCTTTTTGGCTTCAAATATTTGTTCTATGAATTTAGCCACCGCGCAGCGCAATAAATGGATCGCGACTATGGTAGCTTTACTGATTTCGTACAAAATGCGCCACGGTCAGCGGTGTCTTGAAACTTCGAAAATCCTAGATCTCTGAATCCTTTCTCTGCAGACGGCAACAAATGGACTGTGGCCACGATGAGGCTGCTGCTGCCGCGAAGAATCTATTGCAGGCCGCATTGCTTGAAACTCCAATAGTGAATCTTCTCTGATCTTTGCCACTGCGGGCCGCACTAAATGCACAGCGGCCGCGGTGGGTCTATTGCAGCCGCAGTGGATTTACTGTTGTGGCGGTGCTTTGACTCCTTATTGGCACTTGTGCAGGTTTCACTCCTTTTTGAGCTGGTTTTGACTTCTTTGTTACTTTTTGAACAAACACTGCAAACAAGCATAGCATGTAAGCTTTCGGGATTACTTGTATACACTTTTAATCCAAAACTTATGGGAAAAGGAGTATAAAATATACTAGAATCCCTAGTTATCAAACACCCTAGCACCCTGCAACTGGTCTAACATATGCATGGCAACAGGTACTTGTTCTTGATGGAAACCTAGTTCAATTGGTGATAATCAGTGCACGTCCGCATAGTCCCATCATTCTTCTTCATAAAAAAACACTGGTTCACCCCAAGGTGACACACTCGGTCTTACAAACCCCTTTGCTAAAACTCCTCAAGTTGCTTCTTCAACTCATTCAACTCTTTCGGAGCCATATGATGGGGTGGGATAGATGTAGGCCTGGTACCTGGATCCAAATCAATACAGAAATCAATATTACAATCCGGTGGCTTGCCTGGAAGGACAGACGGAAAGATATTTGCGAACTCCCAAACGATTGGAACTGAATCAATCATCGGAGCCTCTGAAGCAGTATCCTTAAAATAAGCTAGATAAGCCAAACAACCCTTCTCGACCATATGTCGAGCCTTCAAAAAAGAAATAACCCAACTAGATGTACTAACTGAGGAACCCATCCACTCCAACCTCGACAACTATGGCATTGATAAAGTAATAGTCTTAGCATGGCAATCTATGATGGCGTGACATGGGCATAACAGTCCATGCCCGAGATTACCTCAAAGTTGGTCATATCAAGTAACAGGAAATTCACTCTAGTCTTGAAACCACACAATGTGACCATATAGAACTGATAAATCCGATACACAGAATTGCCCATAGGAGTGGACACATAAACATGAGTACCCAAATACTTATGAGGAATATCCAGGAAATGAGAAAACAGAGATTATACATATGAATATGTAGACCCTAGATCAAATAGTACTGAAGCATCCCTACCGCAGATGGAAATAATAATTGTGATAACAATATCTAAGGCCAATGCATATGGTCTGGTCGGAAAAGCATAAAATCTAGCTGGAGAGTCGGATGGCTGGCCTTTAGCTGACCGAACAGTAGTTGGCTGACCTCCGCTTGCCTGGCCTCAACCTCTAGGATGGCCACTACAAGTCTGCCCTTTGCCTCTAGGTGGCCGGACAACCGTTGCTATAATTATGTGTTGCTAACCTTACTATACTACCTTCCCCCAAAGTCTGGGGCAATACCCTCATATGATAGAGATCTCCGCACTCGAAATAGCCCCTTGGTGCGGTGACCTACTACCCCGATGTCTAACCCTGATGGCCTGTAGACCCACTGGAAGAAGCCTAAATAGACAGTGGGTGGTATGAACAATCTCGTATAGCACTAAAATAATAACTGGAAGAACCCTGGGGCCCCGAGTACCAACTCGAATAACCTCTGATAGATGGTAGGCGGTAAGAACTCTCTAGTACGGCACTGAAATAGGGGCGCGCTGGAGCAACTCGAGGAGGTAGTGGTACTAAATATTGGGTCCTACTAGGCTGACCCCTCCCAAACTGACCTCTTCCCCCTAGCCGGGGCACCTTTAAACTCTTCCTAGAAATGGGCCCTCTTGTCCTGCTCCATCTTTTCTCTACCCCTCTGACGGTAGCCCTCAATCCTTCGACCAATCTCCATTACCAGCTGATAAGTAGTCCCCATTTCAACCTCTCGGGCCATGTTAGCCCTGACACGAGAGTGCAACCCCCCAACAAATCTTTGCACTCTCTTTATGTTCGGATGAAGTATTATGAGTGCATGGCGAGACAACTCAGAAAACCTCGCCTCATAGTTGGTCACTGACATCTGACTTTACTTAAGCTACTCAAACTGATACCGAAACTCTTCCCTCTCAGAGGATGGAATATACCTATCCAAGAAAAGTTGTATGAACTAGCCCCAAGTGATGGGAGGGAAACCTGCTGGTCTGGCAACAACATAACACTGTCACCATTTACGGGCCTCGCCCTCTATCTGGAAAGTAGTAAGGTCAACCCCACGAGACTCCAATATTCTCATGTTGTGCAGTCTGTCCTTGCACCTATAAATGAAATCCTGAGCATCCTCATGATGTGCACCTCCCAAGATAGGAGGGTGTTTCCTGGTTTATTTGTCCAATAATTTTTGCCGATCACCGTCAGCAGCTGGCCTAGGATCAAATGCTACTGTTGCAATTGGCTAGGCCCCATCCTCGAGTAGTGTACCCAGAGTCTAATACATAGTAGCTGCATGTCCAAGAGCCTGACAAGTAGGGGTCTGTACTCCTTCTACCGCATGCGATGTGGCTATTTATTCTTGAAATAAACCATCTTGGGTCATGGAATATGAACCGCAACATATGACCCATGACCTCCTGAAATCCCGGTATTGTTGTGAAATCCACCGGGACAGGTTCTCCTGTAGGCACCTCGCCCTGCTCCTCAACAATAGGATCCCCTACTGGATCTGCTTGCGGTACAACTAGGATAGCTCTGGGATGCCCTCGTCCCCTACCTAGGGGCGGTGACCTCCCCCAGCCTCTACCAAAGCCTCTAGCCATAGGGGGAGCAGCTCCTCCCGGGTCTGGAACGTCAACAGTATGCTTCCTCACCATCTGTGAGAGAATAGAAGAAGGAAATTTTGTATACTATCAACTATATGATAGAAAATTAATACAAAGTAAATTCCTAACGCCCTATATCCTATCGAAGATAAGTACAGATGTCTCCGTACTGATCAGCAAGACTCTATTAGGCCTGCCCATCACTTTTGAGACCTACGTGAACCTAGTGCTCTGATACCATGTTGTCATGACCCAAATTTAATTATAGGTCGTGATGGCGCCCAACACCGTTGTTAGGCAAGCCAAAACTAATCAACTGGTGAGTTTTGATTTATTTTATTAAACAATCCCAACATTTACTTAACTTAAACTTAAAA
This sequence comes from Nicotiana glauca, assembly GCA_026770625.1. Lineage (NCBI taxonomy): Eukaryota > Viridiplantae > Streptophyta > Magnoliopsida > Solanales > Solanaceae > Nicotiana > Nicotiana glauca. Next base: position 96,938 of record MU703149.1, read on the forward strand.
CATTTGATAAATAGCAAATTTATAAGGCAACTGAAATGGAAATCACTAAAAGAAGTCATGATTATAGGAATACAATCCAAAATCAAGTCTACTAATAAGTGCAAAGGATCTAGTGTCACAAGTGTTTGGAAAACTAGTAGAACATAAAAGTAGACTACCCTACTGTCTAAAATAAGTAGAGAGATACAAGCAAAAGAGAAACTCCAGTATGCTGCTGAATGACTAGGGTGGGGGCAACTCATCGTAAGTCTCAGTCTGGATCAAGCATGTGCGCCTAACAGATAACTACATGCACCTGCCTCAGATCCTATAAAATGAAGTACATAAGCGTGGTATGAGTACATAAATAATATGTACCTAGTAAGCATCCAATCTAACCTTCAAGAAGTAGTGACTTGAGATCGATTTTACACTTACGAGGGTAAATAATAATATAATTTAAGTGTTACACTAAGAATGAATAGTATGAATAAAAATGACAGTTTAAGAAAAGGGAGAAGTGAGATATTCTTTCATAAACAACATATCAATTTTAGTCATATCATGTAGCAACATACATTTTAAAGTATTTAAGCAGTGTAAATCAAGGGAAGTTCCAATTAAATGACATGCACACAGTATGCCAAAGTCATACGGCCCGCTCCAATATAATATTAAATTGTGGACTATCAGAGGATCGAATGGCGAGAACCACAGATGAATTTATTTACTACGGATGCACTCGGCCCGATCCACATATCAAAATTTATTTTCAAGAAAACACACATTGCTCATTTACAGTCAAGTAATTCAAACAAACTTTTTAAGTAAGTGAATATAACCATCTATATTTTTTTTATCAATTTTCAGCATGAAATAAGTGATTATAGTAACAAGTAAGGATGCAAGCTTTGCAGGTATAGCATGATACGAGTCTTAAACTACCCGGAAAATTAGCATAATAGTAGTTAGATATGGACTATCATCACCACGTACGTACGTAGCCCCCATAGATAGGTACATACATTTATTTAATTCACCTATGGGATTAATTTCCTCTTACAATGTTGGAAAGAAGATGTACCTTTACCCAAAGCTTACTTCTGAACTCAAGAAAACACTCAAACCCTTAAATCAGAGCAGAAAGATCCAAAACTATTCAAATGGGGTAAGGATTAGTCAATATATGCTCAAGATTTCGTATTCTAACTATTAAAGTAATTTCCCAACCCTAAATGCAAGGTTCCTAAAATTCATCCCCTCAGGCCCGGATCCTAATTTTTTTTGAAGAAAGTTGTTACCCATACGCTTAGGATCATGAATATATTGTTTCTACTACATTCCATAACAAATTTCATGGTTAAATCTCATTTTTATCAAAAACCTAGGTTTTACTCTAAACTCATAATTTTCACTAATTTACATGTTGTAATCTTACAATAAACTATCTATTAAACACACATTAGGTAAAAGTTACTTACCTTACAAAGCAAGGTTGAAATGTCCCCTTTTAAGCCCCCAAATCGCCCAAGAATGGAGTTACGTGAGGAAAAAAATACTAACTCCCGTATTAAATGAAGGCAACTACCTTCGGTGATTTTTGCACCTGTGGTGCATTGATTGCATCTGCAGTCTCGCTAATGCGGACAATTGTCCACTTTTGCAGAAATGGGTCGGGCCATCTGGGGCCGTACCTGCGGACAGGTGACCGCTCTTGCGGTTCCGCTTCTGCGGAAAAGGAGCTGCATCTGCGGAACCTGGTCTCTTTTCCGTGGGCTGCATCTGCGACTCTTCAACTACACTTGCGAGCTCGCACCTGCGGCTAGCCAACTGTAGTTGCGGTTATGATAGCAAATGGAGCTTCAGCTCCTTCTAAAATTTTTAACTTACTTCGAGCCTCGTCTGATTGACCCTCGGGCTCTGCCAGGCCGTGCCCAAATATACCGGCAACTTTAGAATCATAAAACGGATTCTCTTTAACCCTCAGAATGCCCGAAACACCATTAAAACTAAGAATCACACCCTAAAACTAATTCAGTCAAACTTATGAACTTCAAGTTCTTCAATCTACTTCCAATGTGCCGAAACGTACTTATACTACTCGGAAAGATACAAAATTTTGTGTGCAAGTCTTAAATGTCATTATGGAACTGTTCCCGGTCTCGAAATTATGTTCGGACCTCGATATCACAAAACCCGCTCGAAACCAAATTTTAAGAACTTCAAAATTCTTAAAGAATCAACTTTCACTATTAGGCGCCAAAATGCTCTAGGGTCATCGAAAATTCGATCCGGACATTTGCCTAATTCCGAAATCATCATATGAACCTGTTGGACCCTTCAAAATATAATTTTGAGGTTGTTTACTCAAAATATTGACCAAAGTCAAACATGCCTTTTCAAGCCAACATTAAGGAACCAAGTGTGCAAATTTCTACCCAAACTCTTCCAAACCCCGAACCAACTATCCCTGCAAGTAATAAATCAATAAAAGCAATTACGTAAAGTCTTATTTAGGGGAACGATATTATAGAAAGAAAATTGACCAATCAGGTCGTTATAATGAGAGTAATCTTTCTGATATTCGGGTAAGGATGAGCACCCATCCATCACACCCTATGATTGTCTTCTTCATGCTTGGATAATCTCATCAAATAAGAATATATCTTATTTCCTTGACCTACGAGAAAAAAGAAAAAAAAGACATTAAAGAACGCATGAAAAATGACATGCCAAGTCTGAACTCGATATGGCTTGAGGAAGATGCATCTTGATGCGTACAATTGAAGAACATAATGATATATATATATAGCCAATGACGGCCGTCTAGAAATTTTGTCGATGTGGGATGGAGAAATTTACATGCCAGGCGGTTAGCAGTGTCCTACTCAAAGTTGAATTGAAATTGGATAATATGTCAAGTCATTATTAAGGAAAAACGTTTTTGTTTGTCTCCTTATTTGAAACAACAAAGTTGAAGGTTCTCATTATATTGCTAAACGCATGTGGGCCACTAGCAAAGGTAAGTACTTTGACTTTGGAATCATCTCTCACAAAACTTCCTTGAAGTTTAACATTAAAATCTCGACAACTTAGCAAAATACATAAATCTTTCTAAAGGAAGTGAAAGATTATTGAATATCTTAAGTTTACAAGCCTTATATTTGAGTAAATAATTGCGATCTGGAGTCAAGAGCTTAAGTTGTTCCACGTTTTACTTCAAGTCTTGTAATTAAGGCTCAACAACGTTGCGCTCTAACAAGTCTTGAAGTAGGGGGTATTTGTAGACATATAAATTTTATTAAAATTAAATCCATAAAATAATTTAGGAGTATATTTTAAATTCATGATATATTGGTTCAAATAAATTTATTGGGTAATATGATTGAATTTATTATATAAGTCCCATATATATGGATTAAATAAATAAGGCTTAATCCATTTGGCTTGTCCATTTAGTTGGGCTATAAATGATGAGTCCACTTTATTAGGCCCAATATGCCATCTTCCTATAGGCCAGTGTGGTGCCACGTGTCAAAGGACATTGTATGCCAAGTCAAACTAACAACCAATGAGATCATGCCATGTGTCAAAATAATAAGGCATGCCAAGTCACATTAAAAGTCCAATGAAATCGCGTCACTTGTGCAAATGACATGTTCTGGCCAATCAAATGTGGCTTTGTCACAGTTCAATTTGATTGGTCGGAAAGAATTTGTTCTTATCATAACTCTGCCTTCCCACAACTATAAATAGGCGTCTTCATAACTTAGAAAAGACACCAAAAGTTATAACAAGAAGCAAGAAAGAGCTTGTGGATCAAATGTTGCAAATTTCTCCACAAGTTTTGTCAGAACCCTAAAACCAACCCAGTCGTGATGACACCTATCGTGAAACTTGGCCAGCCGACACAATTCCTAAATCAAACCATTATTCTATAAAAGTCATTTTAAAACCACTAATTGACAAGAGATCTCATAATATAAGTCTAAATAACCATTGCGAAATAAATACACAAGCCCGACATCAGGACGTCACAAGTCACCGGCATCTACTAAAGTTTGAATACTACGAAGAGTCTGAAACTGTACTAAAAATAGTCTAAGAAAAATAAGAGGGAGAAGAGAAGGGTTGCGAATGCCAGGCATCCACCTTGATAACTCCAACAAACCCGCCACTGAGTAATAAACACTCGCTACCGGATTCAGAAATATCTAAATCTGCACACAAGGTGCAGGGAATAATATGAGCATGGCAACTAGGTAAGTAATAAGAGTAAATATAGACTGAGCAATAAGAAAATACATAATTCACGTCATAACACCACAGTAAGTACATTGTATTTCCAAAACAATATATAAATCAAAGATAAAAGTACAATTTTATGTAGAAATCATTTGAAGATGTGTAAAAATCAATATAAAACATCTTTCAGTAGTATTCAAACAAGTGATGAAACAATGAGTAGAAATGATGAAAACATATACCGCCCTTCGGTCAAAAACTCACTCGTATACAACCCCTCAGGCACAATGAATTATAAACTGCCCCTCAGTCAAAATATCAACAAAAATAGCCCCTCAGTCAACCTCACAATCACTCGTAATCAGCACATCGGGCAATAATATGAATCAATAAGAGCCCCTCGGGAAACATCACATCACTCACAGTGGGTACCCGGGCTTAGTGGGGGCATTCAGACTATGGAAGTACTCCTACAACCCAAGCACTATAACAAGTCATATTGTGGCACAACACAAGCCCTTGGCCTCACTCAGTGAGAAACCTCTCAAGACACTCTATATTCGGCGAATTCGGGGGCCCGATTTCCCCGTGGTAGGGTCATCTCGCGGTCATGCCCCTCCAAGCTCGAAGCTAAAGTCGAGACTCACCCTCAGGGCTCGTCATGTATGGCGTGGAGGACATCGCGTTCTGACAGCTAATGCGGATTACAATAGACGAAAGGGGAGTTCCCAAGGCACACGGCTTAATCTGACAAAGCTGGCCTATTCGGGGCATATTTCAGGATGTCACGTCCAGCCATCTTATCTCCATGCCTTTACAGTTAACACGTTTCGTAGTATAACCGCTTTCCCTCCTATATAAAGGGGATCCCTATCACTTTGTAATACACGATCGGAGAGCTCCAACTATTTTACACGATATCAATAATATCTCTCTCTCTTTCTTCTCTAACTGGCTTGTTCATACTAGCTCGAGGTCGCTTTAGCATTTACTACTCTCTTACTCGTTCTTGGTTCATTGCTTGCAATTGGCCATAAATAGCCTTGTTTGATCATATTTCATCTATTATCCCATTCCAGACTACCCCGATAGATTGAGATCGAGCCCAGATATTGGCCTCGAGGTCTTTCATCGACCGGTCCAAAGTCAGAGCAGCAAGCCCCTGGGTTTGATTATTACCCCGTTTTAGCTTTTATTTTGTCGTTAAACTTCATATTCATAGCACCATCTGCTCTAACAACTAGCATAAAAATAGATCACGTATTTTTAGAATCCCATTTACAAATTTAATTGTCGTTACCATTTTCACGGTAAACAGTTTGGCATCCACCATGGGGCTAAAAATAATAGTAATTATTTTCTTGCTGGTTTCATTCCACAAACGCAAGTTATCTTTCACTCTTTTTTGTCCAAGTATCTCTTGATTTTAGGTCGATGTGTGATCACGCCCAACTATGCCTTATAAAAAGACTCTGCGGACGTTGCAAATATAACCCGAGTATTACACCTAGGGTCGAATCCACAGAGAGTTAACCTATCAACCACTATCTTCAAATCTACTAATTCTTCAAGAACCAGCTTCCCAAATATTCAAATCTCAGTTGAATATTCTTTATCAACTATGCTTGAAATTAACAGAATAGATTTAAACTAAACTAATAAACTTGTAGACAATAATGAGAAAAAGCTAAGGTAATGATTTCCCCTATTGATGGAATCCCTTCTGTTTATGCTCATACAAATTTACCAACACACCTCTATCAATCATGAACGCTAATCTTACCATAAATCTCTCCCGAGTAATCACAGTAATTTACTATTGCACTCTCCCGGGATACACTAGCTTACTTTATTTAGCACAATTCACTTTAGATTACACCCAAGACTTCGATATCCCTAATCCCGCCTTTAAACCCACAATTATAGATTCCTCTAATAATCTAGGAGTGGTGTTGTTCAACGATAACCTAAATATGCACTCTTTTCCAAGTTATGCACACTAAATAGGCATAGCTAATTGAGGATCCTGTCAATTAACTACAACAAACACGAAGTTGAACAAACAGAGATTAAACTAGCAATTTGTATTCATATAATCAAGAAGTTCATCACCCAATAGGTTCCATCAAAACCTTAGACAAGGAATTTAGCTACTCATGGCTCTATGGGTAAATAAACTAAGATAGAATTCATCATAAAAATCAAAAGCAAAGAAGAAAGATGTTTGAAGTATTCTCTCACAATAGTTTCCCTTGCCAAGATAACCTAAAATCAATACATGCCTCTCTTGGGCGAAATCTAATGTTTTAAATAGGGTTTAGGTCTAAAAATCCCGTATTTGACACTTTGACTCCCGAAGTTCCTGCGCCTGCCGCGGTTCTGCCGCGGTCGCGGTAGAACCGCGGCCAAACACCCTCTCTGAACTTCTCAACTTCTGAAGCTGCCTTCCACCGTGGTTCTGCCGCGGTCGCGGTAGAACCGCGGCCAAACGCCCTCTCTGAACTTCTCAACTTCTGAAGCTGCCTTCCACCGTGGTTCTGCCGCGGTCGCGGTAGAACCGCGGCCAAACGCCCTCTCTGAACTTCTCAACTTCTGAAGCTGCCTTCCACCGTGGTTCTGCCGCGGTCGCGGTAGAACCGCGGCCAAACGCCCTCTCTGAACTTCTCAACTTCTGAAGCTGCCTTCCACCGTGGTTCTGCCGCGGTCGCGGTAGAACCGCGGCCAAACGCCCTCTCTGAACTTCTCAACTTCTGAAGCTGCCTTCCACCGTGGTTCTGCCGCGGTCGCGGTAGAACCGCGGCCAAACGCCCTCTCTGAACTTCTCAACTTCTGAAGCTGCCTTCCACCGTGGTTCTGCCGCGGTCGCGGTAGAACCGCGGCCATACTTATTTTCTGAATCCCGAGGGATGGCATGGCGTAGCTTTAATAGGAATTTACACATTTGGCCTCTTTTCTCCAATTTTTGACTCCAAAACTGCTACTTAGCCTTCCTTATACATATACCACCTGCAAACCATGAAAAACACTAATAAGAGCATTTTCTTATCACTTTTAGCATTAAAACTACACAAGAAGGTGATTATTTAAGGTGTGATTATAGTCAAATTCACCTATTATCAACACCCCACACTTAAACTTTTGCTCGTCCTCGAGCAAACTAAACCACACTTCTAGGCCTAACTGTTCAATGCATTACCCCAATATATGTGACACCCACTGTTATCAATGATCAACCTAAGTAGTGCACAATCATGTCTCAAATGCAGACTCGCATGCCAAGACACACTTATGCTCACTCTAATAACTCTCACAAAAGTGAAGACTCACTTTTTCTTCCTGGGTCACATGCCCTCACACAAACAAAATTTGAGAGAAGTTCCACACACATAAAATTCAACAACAAGGAACCATATATAGAAAGAATTCACTCACTCTCANATGTAGGCTAAGGGACGGGTAGGATATATTATGATATAGTGACTAACCTCCCTAAGCACTTTTAATACATACTTCCTTTTATTTCACCTTCATGCTCAACCTAATCATTATTCCACATTTTATTTCACTTGTAACCTCCACTTTTCTTTAGGTACAACTGGCTTCTTCTTTTTTTTTTAATGGATTTCTTGTACAGTGCCAGTTCACCAATCAAACCTTCATTCTTGATTCCCTTGTTTCACTAACTCCCTACTACCCCACACTTTGACTTTTGTATATTCTTTAGTGATTCAAGTGCTTCTAGGAGGTAAAGTTTTAAACAATTAGCTTATTCAAACCCAGCGATTTAAATCATTATAGGGTTATCAAAGAACAGGCTTCAGGCTCAAAGGGGTTAACTATGGTAATATGCACAGGTGGATTCTCAAGTCTAAAGGGTTGCACAAAGAAATGCCTCAATCATCTCTAAAACCAAACGACTTCTATTTCGCTTTGCAAACACACAGGACAAGTTCTAGGTATCATATACAAGCATAGGATGCAAGTAACAACTCACACACTTAGCATGTAACTCATTCTAAATCAGTTCATCAACACAATCATACGAGTGTTCAAGCAAGACAAGATATGCAAAAATAAGGCATATATTATGAGTCCACAAACAAGCTTAGACATCACACTCTCAAGTTCTTTTTAGTTATTTGCAAGTGTGCACATTTGGGGTTACATTCTGACCTTCACCCATCTAATCCTAAAAACTACAAAAAGAAAAATCTACCTAACCCGGTTCAAGAAAAACCCTTGGAAAAGAACCGTGGTCAAAAGAAAAACCAAGGGGGAGGTACTACACTACCTAAAAGAGAAAAGGAAATAAAATGAAAATCTACATGGACTACTTTCCTCAAGAGTACATAGTCCGTCATCAGGAAGAGTCCTCTAACTTTGTTTTTGGGTTTTGTTTTTTTTTTTATACTTAGTTTCGACTTTGCCTCTCAAGAGACCCGTCGACAAGTGTCTGTCGTTGGGCCAAGTCAGCTAATCCTAATATAGACCTAATCAAATATATACAATGCTAACGCTATACTACATTACATCTATATATAATACAACATACAAACAGAGTAAGTCTCCCACCCCACACTTAAAATCATGGCATGTCCCCATGTCATATAAATAAATTAAAGAGTAGAAGGGTTAGAAGACTTCCCTGAGACTCAGTCCGAGTCAGAGACAGTGCTAGGGTCAACATGACAGGCTCTCCCCAATGCACAGAGCCAAGACATGAACCGGCTCTCAGACCTTGATTGCCTCTGGGACATAGAATCCATCCTTGTGTGCAATCCATCCACTGAGGTGCGGATATCCGCAACCTCTTCTTCCATCGGCCGCAGCATAGGCCTAGTGGACTATGATCTGGATATGCCAGTGCCCGAATGAGTGTATCTCGATGGTCCGGCACTGTCAAGTGACCTCCTGGATGGAGCAAGCGGGACCGGATCATCATCATCATCATCTATCTCAATTGTGGTCCTTATTCCCCGGCCCACTATGATGGAAGAAGCTTTGAATGCTGCTTTGGGTGGCAAATCTCCATCGGCAGGGTTGGTGGGTGTGTTTCTCATCAAGCACAGTATGGTCACTAAGGAAGGGTAATAGAATATCTTTGTCAGTAGCGGTCCCCGTATGACCATTTCATCACCAATAATCCGGGCCGCATCAAAATCCTTTCTTGTCACAAAGCACCAAGTCAACAGTGCCCGATTGAAATTCACATCCGTTGTATTGCTGGATGGCAGGAACCTGCTATATATAACAGTCAACCAACACTTGGCCAAGTTTGAGAAAGAGTTAGAGTTGAGGGTTATTTGGTCACGTATCCAAACGGGTCGCCCCCCTATGCAAAGTACATCCGTCATGACCTCCCATGTCACCCCTGGCCTGTCATGGTAATAGTCGACGTCACTGGTGAATGGAGGCAGCCGCAACACCTGGTAAATTGTTGGAACTGTAGCACTGACCACCGTTCCCTAAACAATCACCTCCCTACCCAAGTGCAATGGGCAGTTGGCGTAAAATTCTCGAACCAGCATCTTGTTAACTGGAGCAGGGTCTCTAAATAGGAAGTCCATTTCCCGCCTCTGTATTTCTTCATACATTTCCACCTTTTCGGCTCTGAGGGCTACCTGATCAATCGGGATCTCATGGAGGAAGGCTTTTGTAGCCTTAGCGTTGAAGTCGTCCTCCGCCAGTTCCGATTGGAACCTGGACTCATCATAAGTAGGTCGTTGGGATGGACCGCCAGCTCGCCTGTGTCTTTTAAGAGCCATGTGACCTGCACGGAATCAACATAAACATCAAATGTGCTTTAACTAGTGCCAATCGGATGGGTACTCAGACTTCACCACCCGCTGGCACCAAAAACTTTCCCTCAATTAATTTATAATAACCTCCACGATGGCCCCACAATTTTCTTACCGCTTCCGGCATAATATACCCCACACTAACTCCTTTCAATGTTACACATAAAATACAACACCACCATATATCAACTACAACCATACCCCAATTCAACTACACATCATCAACCATTAATTACAACATCCCAAAAATATACAACACAATACCAAAATTTCAGCTATCACATGACCCAATTCTATACTACACTACAAAAATATAGTTTAGGCCTCCAAGCCACCAACACCACTTCACAATTACAACATAATGGAGACCCAAACAATTTATCACTAAATATACCTCATAAACATCAACTACGACAATGGTAAACATAGAAGAAAGCAAAAAAATTCAAATTTTACACTAATCTTAACTAGGGTTTAGTTAAAACTAATAACTTAACAAAATACACTACTTAGAAGAGAAAGAAATAGAGAGAGAGGAGAATAACTTACTTGAGTCGAAGAGAGGGAGAAGTGGAGGTGTGTTAAATGAGGTTGTGGAGGAAAAATGGGGGAAAGATGAAGAGAGAAGGGAGAGAGTTTGTAGAGACAGGAAGAGAAGAAGAAGAGAAAGGAATAGAGAAAGAAATAGAGAAGTGTCGGTTGGTTTGACGGGGGAAAAGGGGGGGGGGGTTTTAGGTTAATTAGAAGGGNCCGCGGTTTCACCGCGGTCGCGGTGGAACCGCGGTCGAAGCCCCTCTCTGATTCTTTAACCCATTTTTTTTATAGACTAAGATAATATTACACTTACAACAATTCCGTGGGTTGCCTCCCACACAGCACCTGATTTAATGTCGCGGCACGACTCAGATGAACGCAATTAAGGTTCGCTCGACCTCTGTGGTTCATTTTCAAGAGCAACTCGGTCATCTCCTTAGGCTCGTTCTTACCCATATAAAATTTCAACCTCTGACCATTGACTCTAAATGTACGAGAGTCATCTTCAGTCGCAACTTCCACAGCTCCGGATGGAAACACTTCAACCGCGCGACATGGTCCAGACCACCTTAACTTTAGCTTACCCGGGAACAACCGCAGTCTTGAGTTATAAAGAAATACCCTGTCCCCAGGTTTGAAATTTTGCTCAATGATGTTCTGATCATGAAGCGTTTTCATTCTCTCTTTATACAGCCTTGTGCTCTCAAAAGCAAGATACCGGAACTCCTCAAGCTCATGTAATTCAGTGTCCCTTGACATGCCCGCAGCTTCCAAGTCTAAGTTCAGTTGTTTTAGTGCCCACCACGCTTTATGTTCAAGTTCAACAGGTAGGTGACAGGCCTTCCCAAACACCAACTTATATGGTGACATACCAATTGGTGTCTTGAAAGTTGTCCTGTAAGCCCATAGTGCATCTTCTAGCTTCCTTGACCAGTCAGTTGTTGTAGCGTTTATAATTTTTGACAATACGCTCTTGATTTCTCTATTGGACACCACAACCTGTCCACTAGTCTACGGGTGGTATGGAGTAGCCACCTTGTGGCGCACATCATATTTAGCTAACAACTTCTCGAAGGCCCGATTGCAGAAGTGGGTGCCTCCGTCGCTGATAATTGCGCGCGGTGTCCCAAAGCGGGTGAATATGTTCTTCTTTAAAAACCCGACCACCACCTTAGCATCATTGGTGGGTAATGCTGCCGCTTCCACCTACTTGGGTACGTAGTCTACAACAACAAGAATGTATTTATTGCCATAGGAGCTGACGAAGGGTCCCATGAAATCTATCCCTCAAACATCAAACACTTCCACCTCTTAAACTGGGTTCATGGGCATCTCGTGATGCTGGGAAATGTTCTCGGCGCGTTGATATTCATTACAGCCCTTGACCCACAAGTGAGCATCCTTGAACATCATTCGCCAGAAAAATCTGGCCTCTAGCACCTTAGCTGCTGTCCTGATTCCTCCAAAGTGACCACCATACACCGAAGCGTGACAAGCCTGCAAGACAGAAGATTGTTCGATCTTGGGGACGCATCTCCGGATCATGTTATCAAGGCATATTCTAAACAAGTAGGGCTCATCCCAGTAATACAATTTGCTTTTACAAAAAAATCTCTTCCTCTGGACCGACGATAGGTCGTGAGGAACAATACCACTGGCCAGGTAATTGGCATAGTCTGCATACCAAGGCGCTTCCAAATGAGTGGTAGCGAGCAGTTGCTCATCTGGAAAAGTTTCCAGAATTTCCTCAACTTCTACTACATTTTCAGCTCTTTCAAGTCGTGATAGGTGATCAGCGACTTGATTTTCAGTGCCCTTGTGGTCACGAATTTCAAGATCGAACTCTTGCAGTAGCAACACCTAACGAATCAGGTGTGGCTTAGAATCCTTCTTTTTTATTAAGTATCTAAGAGCGACATGGTCAGTGTATACGATTACCTTAGATCCCATGAGATAGGACCGGAACTTGTCAAAAGCAAATACCACAGCTAGCATCTCCTTTTCTGTCACTGTGTAGTTCAATTGGGCTCCGCTTAGCGTCCTACTAGCATAGTAGATTGGGTGCATCAATTTGTCTTTCCGCTGGCCCAGCACTGCCCCCACAGCATAGTCACTAGCATCACATATTAATTCGAACGGTTGCTCCCAATTGGGGGCAACGATTATGGGTGTTGTGACCAGCCTTTGCTTCAACTCCTCAAAAGCGACCCTGCATTCATCAGAAAATACAAAAGGGTGATCTTTCTCTAACAACTTACAGAGAGGGTTGGCGATCTTGGAAAAGTCCTTAATGAACCTCCGGTAGAACCCGGCATGTCCAAGGAAGCTTCTTATGGATTTGACGGAAGTTGGTGGCGGTAGCTTTGCTATGACATCAACCTTTGCTCTATCAACCTCTATTCCTTTGCTTGACACCCGGTGCCCCAAGACTATTCCTTCTTGTACCATGAAATGGCACTTTTCCCAATTCAGAACCAAGTTAGTCTTAATGCACCGTTTTAGCACACGCGTCAGATTTACTAGGCATTCCTCAAATGAATTCCCTACCACTGAGAAGTCATCCATGAATACCTCCATTATATCTTCTACCATGTAAGTGAATATGGCCATCATGCACCGTTGGAATGTGGCGGGTGCATTGCATAGGCCAAAGGGCATCCTTCTGAAGGCATAAATGCCATATGGGCATATGAAGGAGGTCTTTTCTCTGTCCTATGGGGCAATGGAGATCTGATTGTACCCTGAGTATCCATCCAGGAAGCAAAAGTGTGACCTCCCTGCCAATCTATCCAGCATCTGATCAATGAAGGGAAGTGGAAAGTGGTCTTTCTGGGTGGCTAAATTCAACTTTCTGTAATCCCTGCAAATTCTCCAGCCTGTGACGGTTCTTGTTGAGATGAGTTCATTGTTTTCATTCTTCACCACCGTCATGCCACCCTTTATAGGCACACATTGAACTGGACTAACCCGGCTACTGTCAGAAATTGGGAAGATGATTCCTGCATCCAACCACTTTATCACTTCCTTCTTCACCACTTCCTTCATATTTGGATTCAGCCTCCTCTGATATTCCCTGGAAGGTTTGTGCCCCTCTTCCAGCAGAATCTTGTGCATGCAGTAGGCGGGGCTGATCGCCTTGATGTCTGCCATGGTCTACCCAATGGCAGTTTTGCACTCTTTTAGTACCTGTATAAGCTGTTGAACCTGCACATCTAACAAACTAGATGAGATAATAACAGGTAATGTGGAGTTGGTACCCAGAAATTCATACCTGAGGTGGGCTGGTAATGGCTTTAGCTCCAGCTTAGGTGGTTCTTCAATGGATGGTTTTGCTGGAGAAGTCTCTCTCTTTTCTAAGTGTAAAGGCTCAAACTCTAAATTTCTGTCCCAGGACCCTCTACCTTCCAATGCTAACACCCAATCCGACAAATCCTCCCTATTCACTTCATCTAAATTCATTAAGCATGCAGCAAGGGGGTCCTCATCCGTCAACACCTCATCATCAGACTCTACAATTACATCCACTACATCAATAAGCGAGCAATTTGCAAACTCACTCGGTCGCCTCATATATTTTTGCACATTGAATATTATTTCTTCATCATTGAGCCTCATCTTGAGCTCCCCAGTCTCACAATCAATCAAAGCTCTCCCTGTGGCCAAGAATGGTCGTCCTAAGATTATAGGAATTTCTTCATCCACCTTGCAGTCCAAGATTACAAAATCTGCAGGGAACACAAACTTCCCCACCTGAATGAGTACATCATCAAGAATCCCAAATGGACGTTTCACAGTCCTGTCGGCCAGCTGCAGCAACTTAGAGGTGTGTCTAGCTCTCCCAATGCCCAGCCTCTTATAAATAACATAAGATTGATGCTGGCTCCTAAATCACAAAGTGCCATAGTAAAAGCGAAGTTCCATACAGTGCATGGAATTGTAAAGCTACCTGGATCAGATAACTTTTCAGCTACAGGTCTAGACACCACAGCACTACAGGTCTAAGTAAGTGTCACCGTGGCTAAGTCTTGGAAGTCAAACTTCCGAGACATCAAATACTTCATCATTTTAGCATAACCAGGCATCTCCTTTAAAGCTTCAATCAATGGAATGTTCACCTGAATTTTCTTGAGCATTTCAAAGAACTTTTTGTACTGCTCCTCCTTTTGATGCTTGGCCAACCTATGTGGGAATGGTGCAGGAGGTCTTTTCTTCCCAATTATTGGAGATTTCTCTTTCTCAGCTATTATTTCAACTAATGGCTCTTCAACTGGCTCATCTACTTTCCCGGTCTCTTGCTGCATATCCTTCTTTTCAGGTTTGGGCTGGACTGTCACCTCTGTCAATACCGTAGACTCATACAGCTCAATGGGCACTTGAATGAGTGTCTCAGCCTGTATGTTACCTCGATCTTTCTCTTGTTCAACATCTAGATCCCTACCATTTCAGAGACTCACTGCCATCAGCTTCTTTGGGCCCTAATCTTTTGGATTGATTTGGGTATCTGCAGGTAATGTCCCTTGAGGACGATGATTCAGCGACATCGAGATCTGGCCTACTTGTACCTCAATATTCTTAATGGCTGCATCATGTGCATCCACTCTTTCATTCATCTTGGCATTGGACCCAATAACCTGCTATATCATTGCTTCCAGTCTTGGAAACCCATCTTCTTGTCTTCCACCATGCCGTTGCTGAGGTGGATGGTACCCTTGCTACTGATTGTTGTACCCTTGTGGTATAGGATATGGTGCCATGTTGTTGGGAGGTCTCATACCTCCCATGTTTCCGGTGTTGTACTGTGGCTGAGGTGGCCTGTACTGCTGTTGAGTCTGCTGACCCCAATTCCGATTTCCTTGTCTCTGACCCCCATAGTTAGCCACATAGTTCATATCTTCAGAGTGCTGATGATGATGATCATGCTCTGCATTCCATGGATTACCAATTGGCTGGCTTATGCAAGATGCGCACAAACCCCCATTGGTAGTATCTACTATATGTACCTGCTGCTTAACTCCTGATTCCTCCACCTTTTTGGTGAGGATGCTCATCTGTGTCAAGAGAGTCGCCATATTCTCAGCCATAGTGTTAGAAGGATCAAGAGGCACTGAGTGCACCACAGGAGTGATAGGTGCATTCCTAGTTGTCCATCCCGAATTCTGTGCCATTTTATCCAGCAAATTCTGACCTTCTCTCCAAGTCTTGCTCAAGAACGCCCCACCAGCTGAGGCATCTACAATATTCTTCATGCTGTCAGACAGCCCCATGTAAAACCGTTGTCCCAACATCTGTTCTGGAACACCGTGGTGAGGACACATAACCAACATTCCTTTAAACCTGCCCCATGTCTCATGTAGAGTCTCCATTGGTTTCTGCTTAAAGCTCATGATCTCATCAATTTGTTGAGCAGTTTTGTTGGGCGGGTGGAATTTGTTGTGAAATTGCTTAACTAATTCATCCCAAGTTTCTATAGAGTTGATAGGGAGTGAATTCATCCAAACCTGTGCAGCTCCTGTCACCGAGAATGGAAACAATAATAGCCTGATTGCTTCCGGAGTCACGTTAGGTTGCCTTTGTGTTTTGCATATAGATAGGAAGTTCTTCAAGTGCTGCTGAGGATCTTCTATTTGTGTCCCAGAAAAGAGTCCCTTGTTTTGCAATAAATGTAGCATATTGTTTGTGATCTGGAACAATTCAGCTTGTATTGCGGGCACAACAATGGCAGTGGCCAAATTGTCAGCTGTTGGTTATGCCCAGTCATATAATGCACCCTCAGGCACAGGAGGTGCCCCTTCTCTGGAATTTAAGCTAGCTTGCTCATTCCTGACGTATCCGTTGGGATCGTTTACGTCTCCTATGTTAATTTCGATTTTGAGTGTTTGTTGGGATTGTTGAAATATTTTGTTGGCACGGTTCAATTCCCGAAATGTTTGATCGGGGTCTAAGAGTCCTTAAAGTAGTTCTCCAGCCCTCGTAGACTTTCTAGGCATACACCTGAGCAACCAAGTCAACAATCGTTAAATTTTCAATGAAAAATTTGGTAGAGAGAGAACTGACTACAATAAGAATCTTTGTATTTCTATAAATGGCAATTGATAATTCCGTTAACTCCCCGGCAACGGCGCCAAAATTTGATCACGCCCAACTATACCTTATAAAAAAGACTCTGTGGACGTTGCAAATATAACCCAAGTATTACACCAGGGTCGAATCCAAAGAGAGTTAACCTATCAACCACTATCTTCAAATCTACTAATTCTTCAAGAACCAGCTTCCCAAATATTCAAATCTCAGTTGAATGTTCTTTATCAACTACGCTTGTAATTAACAGAATAGATTTAAACTAAACTAATAAAGTTGTAGACAATAATGAGAAAAAGCTAAGGTAATGATTTCCCCTATTGATGGAATCCCTTCTGTTTATGCTCATACAAATTTACCAACACACCTCTATCAATCATGAACGCTAATCTTACCGTAAATCTCTCCCAAGTAATCATAGTAATTTACTATTGCACTCTCCCGAGATGCACTAGCTTACTTTATTTAGCACAATTCACTTTAGATTACACCCAAGACATTGTTATCCCTAATCCCACCTTTAAACCCACAATTATAGATTCCTCTAATAATCTAGCAGTGGTTTTGTTCAACAATAACCTAAATATGCACTCTTTTCCAAGTTATGCACACTAAATAGGCACAACTAATTGAGGATCCTGTCAATTAACTACAACAAACACGAAGTTGAACAAATAGAGATTAAACTAGCAATTTGTATTCACATAATCAAGAAGTTCATCACCCAATAGGTTCCATCAAAACCTTAGACAAGGAATTTAGCTACTCATGGCTATGGGTAAGTAAAGTACGATAGAATTCATCATAAAAATCAAAAGGAAAGAAGAAAGATGTTTGAAGTATTCTCTCACAATAGTTTCCCTTGCCAAGATAACCTAAAAATCAATACATGCCTCTCTTGGGAGAATTCTAATGTTTTAAATAGGGTTTAGGTCTAAAAATCCCGTATTTTACACTTTGACCCCTGAAGTTTCTGCGCCTGCCGTGGTTCTGCCGCGGTCGCGGTAGAGCAGCGGCCAAACACCCTCTCTGAACTTCTCAACTTCTGAAGCTGCCTTCCAACGCGGTTCTGCTACGGTCGCGGTAGAACTGCGACCATACTTATTTTTTGAATCTCGAGGGCTGGCATGGCGTAGCTTCAATGGGAATTTACACATTTGGCCTTTTTTCTCCAATTTTTGACTCCAAAACTGCTCCTTAGCCTTCCTTATACATATACCACCTGCAAACCATGAAAAACACTAATAAGAGCATTTTGTTATCACTTTTAGCATTAAAACTACACAACAAGGTGATTATTTAAGGTGTGATTATAGTCAAATTCACCTATTATCAATGTGTCCGGCTCGGTAAATAGAGTTAAGCACGACTGCCTTGAAAACAATAGAGAAATGGGCACGACTGTCATAGAGGCTGATACACCGCTTGATTCAACCTGGACAAAAGAGATGGTCCTCCAACATAACATCCACATGATTATAGGGGGAACCACCGCTCCCCAAGGACCCACATTCAAACGAACGAGGACGTCGTCTACGGAAGAAGGACCGATCATCCAAGAACGCGTACCTGAAGATACCCTCATATTTAAAAAAGAGGACATCGAGGCTATGATGGAACCGCATAACGACGCGCTAGTAATCTCGTTTCTCTTAAACAACACCAAAATAACGTCTTCAATCAAGTCATTCCCACAGTAGTAGAACAGCTAGGGCTACTCAATGAAGTTGTTCCCATTCCTTGAATCCTCCACGTCTTTAACATTATTGGCGAAGTAACAAATGGAGAGATTACCCTCTCAATCAACACGTCTGGTGCAATCCAGAACACCGAGTCCCAGGTCTTCGAAAAAATAAGAGAGAAGGAAGTAATCAATTTCATATAGGATCACATCATATGCCAGTTTGGAATCCCATCTGAAATAACATGCGATAACGGGAGGCAGTTCATCCGGAGCAAAGTAACACACTTCCTTGAAGACAACAAAATTAAGAGGATCCTGCCAACACCGTACCACTCATTTGCAAACGGCCAGGCCGAATCTGCAAATAAAACCAGCATTCACAACTTGAAAAAGAAATTGGAGAGCGCCAAAGAAAATGGAGAGAGATGCTTCCCGAGATGCTGTGGGCATACCGGACAACTTCACAATCTAGCACTAGGGAAACACCCTTTTCTTTAGTATATGGCATCGAAGAACTAATACCAGTTGAAGTCGGGGAACCAAGCGCCAGATCCAGCACACTAATGAGGGCTCGAACAATGAGGCCATGAGAACGGCCCTAGAGTTGCTCGACGAAAGATGGGAAGCTTCCCTGGTTCGGATGGCTGCCCAGAAGCAGAAAATAGAGAGATACTACAATGAAAGGACAAATCTCCTATATTTCAGGATCGGGGATTTGGTCCTAAGGAAGGTTACTCTCAACACCCGGAACTCTAATTAAGGGAATTTGGGCCAAAATTGGGTAGGGCCATACCGTATCCTCGGGATAGTCAGCAAAGTATCCTATAAGCTTGGCACCATGGAGGGCAAACAGCTTCCGAGAAACTAGAATGTATCAATACTTAAGCGGTATTACTTCTAGGGCATCCGATTGCAAAATCCCTTAAATATCATTGAGCAAACGTCACACTCTTTTCCTTTGACCAAGTTTTTCATCCTAATGCATGTTTTTTTCCGATAAAGTTTTTAACGAGGCAACGTCCATGCATTTCCCGAGAAATGACAAATGAGGTTCCAATAAGAAATGATGTACATGGCCAAACGGTCAAGTGAACCATGTATGCCTGAGCCGGGCTTATGGCAACCCATCAACATGTATATACGCCAAGCACTTAAGGAATATCATTTCAACATATCGTACTCCAGAAAAGAAGCATTTTGTATCCTTACAACAAGGGACCCCCAACAATATACGACCCGAAATACTCCAAGACTTAAAGTCAACAATTTGGCACCCACACGACCCTAGGGTTGGAACTCCGGGATCTTAAAGCCCCAACAAGGCAACTCCGAACTCACGATTGGCGGCCTTCTAAAACAAGCAAACTCGGTGACTCGGAGATTGCCATCACTCGCCATACACTAGGAAAACTGAGGTCGTACCATACTCGGTATAACTAGATATATTCTATAAAACAACAAAAATTGTAAGACCTCATCAGGCATGACAAACTATAAGACCTCAATAGGCATGAAAATTTTGTAAGACCTTTCTACAGGCATAAAACTCAATCCCAAAGTTTAGGTTATACTTCGCATTTGTAAGAATCCCAAAAGGGAATACCCTCGGTGTAGATACCTAAACTTCACTAGGGATCAAAAACGGCTCCGGCCAAACACATATGACTATAGTCAAAGGGACTGCACCAGCCAAATTAACGCAACTCGAGGACGGCCGATTATCGCTAACAAACTCGCAGGCCATTACTTTGAATATACTTTGAAAAAAAATGGTTAAAAAAGGCTTCCCTCAATAGGCAAATGAGCTTTGACCATGTCATCTCCAAATCACCAAGCTTCCGAGGTGCTCGAACATCGACACTAACGACTTGAAATTGAGGTTCTTCCATAACAGACGACGGGTCAGGAAAAATCATTTCAAAAACACCTTAATGATAGGAAAACAGAGCCTACATAAAGCCCACAGGCAAAAGCATAAGAGCCATTATCGCCAGCCAAATGGGCCTCTCGGCCATACACTCAAAAGGTCGCTTTGACCCCAGGCGCAAGAGCCATCATCATCCGCCCATGCAGGCACAAAAAAGCTTGAGCGTCTGTTGAAGCTCAAGTCATAACACGACTCGGAGATTAAACCCAAAAACAAATGAAATACAAATGCCCAAGGGAAAAGGATAAGAATCATCATCACCCGACCATGCAAGCACATGAGATTGAAGATCGAGTAGGCTCGAGACAAAACTCGGCGCTTAGACTCAAGCACAAAATGGTTGGGCAAAAGCGCAAGGACTCTCACGGCGATTCATACTAAAAGTTGCATTGACCAGCCGCATGATGACTCCCAAGTTGGCCTAAATAGGCCATAGAGCTATATTACTGGTCTAAGGTTCTTTCGCCAATCCTTGGTGAATTCAGAGAAAAAAGGGGAATAAGGGAAAATGAAGCTGCATGATTCTCTTTATACATATGCTAGAATAAAAGTACTATATACAACATAGAGGTCGACAGGAAAAAACAGCGAGGGATCCTAGTCTATTGTCGAACCGGCCGCCTCAACATCTTCCCAAGTGTTGCACCCAGGTGATTAGAGCCCCCCCCCCCCCCCCCCCCC
>MU703149.1:118951-141498 GCA_026770625.1 Nicotiana glauca
CCCAAGTGTTGCCCCCCGGGTTTTAAAGCCCCCCCCCCCCCCCCACATCCCCTTCTCAATGGCTTTCTCTCTCTCCGGGGATCTACCCCCATTTTTAACACCACTCGAGCTACCTTCTAATATGCCCTCAATAGTTTGCCTTCAGGAACCCGACCAGGCATAATTCATGGCTCGAGGTAAAGTTAGGCCAGCTCCCTCAAACGTCCTCTCAACACAAGAATCTACGACGACTGATCCTCCCTCATGCAAAGATACAAACGCCTCGGCCTCAGCTTTGATCTGAACCAATGCAGCCACCAGCTCAGAATGGAGGCTCTTATACTTTCCACTATCCTCCTTCATGTCCTGGGAATGACACTCGATTGAGGTAACTCTCCCCCTAAGGCTGTCCCTCTCGGAAGCCACCTCACTCACGTGCCAGCTAAGCTCCGAGATTTTTGCATCTCTGGCTCGAAGCTCTCCTCTCAGTAGGGCATTCTCCATCTCAAACTGCACAAAGCAAGAATTGAGGAGTTAAAAGCGATGGGATCTCACAAGGGATCAAATGATAATAAAAATAGGGGATGAATAACCTGCTTAGTAAAATGGGCTTTCTCGCATTCGCGACGGCTCACCTCACCTTGATACTTGGCGAGAGCCTATAAAGCACTTTATCCAGAAACCATACAAAAATAAAAAAAAGTTTAGGAGAATAAAGGCTAGAGCATCCCAAAGCAGCGGACAACGCTAGCAGAAGTTACCCGCTCACAAAGTCTGCCCATCCCACAAAGATAAATAAAGCATACACCTCGAAACTACCCTCAAGAATGATCGTCGACCTCTCGAGTGCATCTCCTCCTTTGATCAGTGCTCATGTGGCAAAAGGCTCCTTGTGAGGCCCATCTAGCACTTCATAAAATGGAAGGATCTCCCCCTGAGGAGAATCGACAACAATCAACGGGCTAATAGGGTCAGCCAAAATCTCTATCCCTTGTTCACCCTGGGTCCCATATCAGGGCCCCTCCGAACTGCCTGCCAGGGGCGTCCCATCCTGAGAAGAACTCTGAACACCTGCCAATTCGAGGTCAGTACTCGATACCCCATCCATTGATTTACGGCCATAAAGCATGGCCACGCCAGCATCAAACTCCTATCCAGAAGCATCTATCCATATGGCCCAATGATCAATCGAGCTCAAATACTCTTCGAGGGGTACCGATATGCTGCTTTCTCCCTCACCTTCAGCACGGGAGGTCGGAACCATTGGATCAACCTTGGAATCCTCCATCTTGAACCTCTTGGGCTTCGGTGGCTCAATGAATAGACACTCCTACTTTTTCTTCTCCTTGCCAGCATCAGAATGTCCCCTCCAATGGACGATGCCTCCCTCATCAATGGGATTTCTCCCAGACCTACATAGACGCATGGGTTAAATACACAGGATGGAGAAAGCTACTAACAGGAAACTACGTCAAAATGCTCAGATGCATTGAGGCTCAAGGCTCACTATGGTCTTTGGCTTCCCACTGAGCTCGAGAAAAGTCTCCCCATGCTCGATCGATATGCGGGAAAACTGAGTACAAATGACCAACCCAACCCCAGAGATCCGACACTATGCCACTGTAGATCACTAAGGCTGAAAAGATAGGAAAAGCTGAGTTAGAAGCATAGGTAGAAACCGCCAAGAAGGGGCAAAGACAGCAAGTTTAGTTACACCCGGCGTTCCACTTCTCAGGGAACAACATCTTTTCCACTGGGATCAGGTCAGACGTCCTCACTCGGACGAATCAGCTCAGCCACCCGTCATCCCTGAACTCCTTAGTATAGGCAAAAAGGGATCTCGGGGCTCGAGAATAAAGCTTGATTAAGCCCCTGCGAAGAAGACACGGACTATACATCTGGATCAGATAGTTCAGGGTAAAGGGAATTCCCTCTATAATGCTCGAGTAATGCTGCTCATATAAACCACACGCCAGAACGAAGGATGAACTTGACCTAGAGTTACCTGAAAACTTCGGTAGAAGTCGATAATCACAAGGTCGATCGGGGGCGAGGATTGCCCCATCGACCCCAAGGTGAATGGGTAGGTATACACACTCAGAAAGTTGACTTTATAAGCCATAATATCTTCCTCCCGAGCAGGAATCTCAAAAAGCAGGGTATCCCCCCAGCAACAGTCGGCCTTCACTCTTTTAATGTCTGTTATAGAGCTGATACTGAGTTACAGGCTTGCGGTGCCCTAATTTCGAGGAAATCCTCTCGACTCTAAAATCGGAGGTCATCACAAAGAATATTGGGACACACTCTTCAATGGGAGGGGGGAGTAGCCACTTTGTCTTGAGATAAAAATGAAGAAGATGAGCCCGCAACCTCCTAGGAAGCAGAAGTGGAAATTTTTGCCTTCCTTGAGAAAATGTGAGGGAAGAAGAAAAATGGGTTGCGTTCTAGAAGAAGATTAAGAACGAGGGAAAAAAGACCTTACTAAGTGTTTTTTGGCATGAGATGGAATCTGGAAGAGAAGAGGTGAGTATTTATAAAAGCACCATGGGTACATTGAAGGAAGCCAACCACCACAGTCAATGCTGAAACCCACAGGGACGATGCGCATAGTGCACCTAGACATCTCGTAGCCGTTCGCAAGAACTCTGAAGGAAGCAGGAGTTCATGATACCTTCTTTCTAAGAAACGCGTTGACTATCTGTATACGACGAACCTGGTAACCCAATTTCCCCGTCGTAGGGTCATCTCGCATTCATGCCCCTCGAAGCTCGAAGCTAAGGTCGAGACTCACCCTCGAGGGCCGTCAGGTATCGGCCTGAAGAACATCACGTTCTGACAGCTAATGCGAGTTACAGCAGGCGAGAGGAGAGTTCCCAAGGCACACAGCTTAATCTGACAAAGCTTGCCTATCCGGGGCCTATTTCAAGATGTCACGTCCAGCCATCCTATCTCCACGCCTTCAAGGTTAACACATTTCGTACTATAATGGATTTACCTCTTATATAAAGGGGATCCCCATCATTTTTTAACACAAGATCGGAGAGCTCCAACTATTTTACACGATATCAATAATATCTCTCTATCTTTCTTATCTAACTAGCTTGTTCATACAAGCTCGAGGTCACTTTAGCATTTATTACTCTCTTACTCGTTCTTCGTTAATTGCTTGCTATTGTCCATAAAGAGCCTTGTTTGATCATATTTCATCTATTATACCATTCTCGACTTACCCCGATAGCTCGAGATTGAGCCCAGATATTGGCCTCGAGGTCTTCCATCGACCGGTCTGAAGTCAGGGCAGCAAGCCCCTCGGTATGATTATTGCCCCGTTTTAGCTTGTATTTTATCGTCAAACTTCATTTTCATAGCACCATCTGATCTAAGAACTAGCATAAAAATAGATCGCGTATTTTTAGAATCCCATTTACAAGTTTAATTGTCGTTACTATTTTGACGGTAAACACACTCGAGCTACAGTAAAACACGATGCTAAGTCGAAATATCATTTATGCATCAAAATTGGGTAAATAAGACTGAGTTATGAAATTAGTAAAACATAGCATGGCTGAGTACAGTTATTAAATTAAATATTGAGGCATTTCAGTAAAGAAAACCCCTAAGGGTCCAAACAATTGCCACGAGGCCCAAATATGGCATTCAACGCAAAAAATAGTAATAGTTTTCAAAACAACATAGTATCAAATAGTTTTCAATTAAATACGTGACTTAACAGTTGTACGAGACGGACCAAGTCACAATCCTCAACGGTGCACGCCCCCACGCTCATCATCTAGCATGTGTGTCACCTCAAAGTAGTGAAACGATGTGAAATCCGAGGTTTCATACCATCAGGACAACTTTTACAATCATTACTTACCTCAAACCAGACGAACATCTACACCGTGATTCCCTTACCGCTCGTCTCGGCCTCAAATCATCCAAAATCTATCAAAAATCAGAATTATATCATCAATACATGCTAAAGGAACAAGGGCCACGTGAAATTTACAAAATTAAATAAAAATTCCCGAAATTGGCCAAACCCGACCCTCGAGTCCACACCTTGGAATTCAATAAAAATTACAAAACTAAAATCCGTATCCTCTAACGAGTCTATACATACAAAGATCATCAAAATCGGACCCCAAATTGCCCATCAAATCCCCAATGGAAACTCTATAATTCCAAGCCCTAATTCTCAAATTTTACCCCTTAATCTTCGTAAATTACATGATTAAACAACGGAAAATAATCACATATATGAGTATTAGGGATCAAGCCACTTACCTTACTGATAAACCCTTGAGTTCCTCCTCAAAATCGCTATCAAAACCTCCAAAGCCGACTAAAAAATGTGGAAAATGAACAAAAATTCGCGAAGTCCAAAATTTATATTTTCTGCCCAGATGTACCACATATGCGGTAAAAATGTCATTTATGCGACGCCGCACCAGCAGAAAAATCCATCGCATGTGCAGTTCCCACGTATGCCCTCAGAAACCGCTTATGCGATCACAACACCGCACATGTGGCACCGCTAGTGCGATAAAGTGGCCTCTCATGCGATCAGACTTCAACTGGTCCAAAACCATATCTACGGCCTTCCTCACGCATTTGCGACCTCGCACCTACGGTCCTAAATCCAAATGTACGGAAATAACAGAAGCAGCAAACCTGCGGCAACACACAAAGCCAACAAGTCACATATCACCTTTCAAACTCATTCCAACCTTCGGAACTATCAAAACAACATCAAAATATTAAATCACTCTCTGATTCAAGCCTAAGGATTTTCAAAATTCGGCAAACGATCCCAAAACCTATCAAGCCTCATCCGAATGACCTGAAATTGCCCACACTTCAGAAATGACACCACGGACCTGTTCCAATATTTAGAATTTCATTCCGACCAGAATATCAAGATTTCCACAGCCGACCGGAAAATGCCAAATTTCCATTTTTTCCATTTGAAGCCAAATTCTACCACAGACCTCCAATATAACTTCCGAACACGCTCCTAAGTCCAAAATCACCCGACAGAGCAAACCAAATAATGAAATTTAAAGCTTTACCTAGACTCACCACACGAGACCTAAATTTAAAGCTTCAAGCTGAGAATAATCCTTCTATATCTATTCCAATTAACCTGAAAACCAATAGCGATGATTTACATAAGTCGTAATACATCATACGAGGCTAGTCATGCGCGAGAACTGGCGAGCGAAGTGCAAATTCTCAAAACGACCAGTCAGGTCGTTATATCCTCTCCCACTTAAACATACATTCATCCTCGAACATACCCAGAGTTGTTCCAAAAGCCAAAAAAATCATTGTATAACCTTATCATGAACATACCCCGAGGGTGATCCGACGTCACCCTGTCCTATATAGGTCTGATAACATATAATGATTTAAATTGTGCAATCCAACCAAACCCATGAACCTTAGAACCAAATTTTCATTTCCGTACTTATCTAAAATATTAGAATCTCTCATCTATATGCTGGATAAGACCAAATAGGCTGTAACAAACCATATATGTTACCCTAGATGCAATTACATGATATACCACATAACTCAATCACTCGTAGCGATAACTTCAAATCACGGCAGCTGCACACAACAATTGAATACCGATAATAAACCTCTTATCAAATAAAGTTTCATTCGAACACTTTCGTATACTGCCAATGATGAAAGAAACAAGCAAAAAATCATAACTATTCCTCAGATCAACCATTCATGAAGCTCTCTCTCTTTTGGCAAGGACCATAGTAAATTTCTAAGCCGACTCCCGATATTATCCTTCCAATGTGCTAAAATCGAATCCTATAGTATGCATTCTAGATCTCAATGAACTCATCTCATTTACACGACCACTCCAGTGACATGACATATCGATACAATCTAGATCCACAACCCATGAAACCCACACAATAATAAGCAACAATCCAATTGTACTCAAATCATGGAAAAAAAGACTCAAATGAGAGAGTTGTATCGCAAGCTCAATAGTACCACAACAACACAATGCTGAGAACCCATCACATATAGTAGAACCAGAACACATGAATCTAACCTGAAGGATCATACCTCCACATAACTTTCCTGCAACGCACGACCCTATCCAAATACTGGTCCACATGAAATACCTCAAGTCAGTACGCTCAAAATTAACGACCATGTACAATTTGATGTCTAGTACCAAAAGCAAATCATCATAAGCAAAGAAAATGACATAGCGCCTTTCATACAAACCTGAAAGGACACAACACATACACCATCCACCGAGCAATACCCAATACCCTTCCATTTCGAATTCCAGTATGAGACCCCAATAGAACCACATCGTATGTGCCTATAACCAATAAATCATAACGCCTTGCAATACGGAAAGGTAACTTATAGATCACCCCATAACACTAATAAGCTCAATAGCAATCGAATAAACACATCCCTCAATAATAGCAACTCAGAGTCAACAAAGCCGACTCGATGCAGAACATATATCCATATTAGCCTGCCAATGAACCCTTTATCAAGGAGTTCCTGAAGCTACTCCTTTAACTTTTTTAATTCCGACGGTGCCATTTGATACGGTGGCCGACACCAAATCAATACCAAAATCAATAACCTTGTCCTGTGGCATGCCCAGCAGCAAGAAACACATCCAAAAATCCATCACCACAGGAAATGAATCAATGGTAGGCGTCTTTACGCTAACATCTCTTACAAAGGCCAAATATGAAAGAAAACCCTTCCCAACCATCCACTGGGTCTTCAAAATAAAATCATCCTACTGGTAACATAATCTGTCAAACCTCGCCACTCAATTTGTGGCATCCCCGTCATAGCCAACGTCGTCATCTTAGTGCAATAGTCCAGAATAACACGATAAGGAGACAACCAGTCAATACCGAATATCACATCAAAATCTAACATACTAAGCAACAAAGAATCCACAGGTCTCCAAACCCCCGATAGTCACCACACAAGGCCGATAACACACCTACAACCACAACATAACCTATTTATGAGAACTCCATGTCTCCAAATCCATATAGCACACAAATCACTATATCATATCCCAATTCCACCATCCGAATATATAACACACCTCCCAACCATTCCACGAGGGATACTCCTAAAATTCATCTGTGCCACCAAGCAAACTCGAATATCTGCAGTTGATCAAACAAGAGAGTGATGCAATACCAATGATGTATTATTAGCTCAATCACATTGCCCTTTTCTGAAATGTATTCCATCATCAAGCCACAACAATTAGCAATATCAGTTTCCTGATCATCTAAAACTGCCCGTGCTGGCTAATAATTTATGACCTTCATTTCAGAATTGATCTATGGCCTTACACATGCAATCTCAACCTTACACAACATACCACATATACCATGCCATCCTATATAAAATAGGAGGACCTCATAATCCATTCCGAGCTGCAAGAAACAACGTACTCAACTAGTCAAGAACTTTCCATTCGATCCCATCTAGGAGAAAAATCACTCTACATCACATGCTGCTCGTGCTAGTTGAAAATGTACATCTCTAACCATGGTAGAAAACCATCAAGAACTCTCCGAATCTCATTTGCACAAAACCAAACCATAAGGACTGAATCCTTCTATCTTAACCAAGTTATGCAGGTCACCAAAAAGCCAAGAGCGCTGCCACGAGACATCTATAGAAACTCTTTACCTCATAAGCACCCAAAGAACTAATCATCTCCCTTACCATGCCGATCCAACCTACTACCATGCCGACCTATTTATCCAAGTTCCTTATGAATTACTTTCAAATCGATACTTCTCCTTTTCATAATATCACAATCCTGAACCCAGACTCACTATATAAGACCCAAGAATAAAACTACACTGCCCAAAGTCTCATAAGCTGTTGAATACTCTCTCAAATATCCCCAAAAGCACTGCATTCATAATACTTACTCTACAGAGACTTCCTGCGAATCTAAAGCCATTACCTTGACCTTGCTGTTACTGATATGTATAATCTATATTGATATAGAAATGCCACAAGTCTAGACACCCTCAAATTGAAACCTCAGTTTCTAGCCAAATACACATCCTGAAGGTCTACAATTATTACGTATAAATCTTGAATCCTTTAAAACCATTCTCAAGTGTAATCCACTTCACTTAGGTCTCAATTAAACTAATCAAATGACCCTATCAACCTGTGTTTCATTAGCACTCCAACACCCCAGAAAGTAGCCCACCTTAATGCAACTGAATAAATTCCTGCTGCATGTACATTACATCCCTCACAATAACAAGTCAAGTCATTCCATGATTCTTTTACACCGATAAAGCATAACAAAACCCCTATTCTAAATTTCCTTTATTCAAGTCATTTTTTATCTCAACCATTGTAAGCCATAACTAATTCACCAGTATGCCTCAAACTGGAACCAATATAACACATAACCATACAATCAACTGATCAATAGTAGACTCCCCCACTTAGCTCAAAGACATAGATCAAACACACAATATCTCACAATGCCTATACTTTATTACTGCCATAATACCATAGTGAGATTAAACTCAATCATTCATAAGCTCGTGCAACACAAACCATCTAGTACTTCAAATCTTCTGCAATCTCGCATTCACCCTCGCAATAGTTAGGAAAACTCCCATACGCAATCCAAACTCAAACTTCAACATGTATATTTCACTAGTAAAAGTGGTCTTGCAACAAACAACATAAGGATAACACAAACTTCATGACACTTCGCAGGAGATAACCCACCTGCTTCACCTCAAACTAACATCTATTTATACCCTACCACAATCATAACCATCACGTAATCACTTAATCTTCCTGAGTTTAAATTCATATCCCAACATTAAATTTACTTCACTCCCCATCTAGACAACATGAAAGATCCTTCAACATACCAGCAACTTGGGGTTATACATCAAATCATGGTGGAAATCAAACACTAGATAATTCTTTCTACCCTCAAGCAGACCCTTCTTATCAAATTCAAATCATACAACCACTACTCGCATTCACATCATACTCATCACGTAGCTATCCAGTCATCACTCCTACTAATAGGGACGCTATCAGACATACAAATCCAAAAGCACATGCTCACGAAATCAACACCTCAGTGCTCAAGCTACAAGCAAGGCCCAGCCTCAAGTCCTCCAGACTGGACCACCATCAACACACATAAATCACATCTCGTCCTTCGATCAAGAAATCACAAGCCATCGATACACAGCTAATATCGAGCGCTCATGCGTGCATACGAACGCGTAGATAGAATTCAAAGAGTTATATTTCAAGCTGAATCAATGTCGCACGATAAGAATTCAAGAACGTGAAGGTTTCCTAAAGGTTCTGTAGCCTCTCGAAGATAAGTACAGACGTCTTTGTACCTATCCGTGAGACTCTACTAAACCTTCTCATGACTGGTGAGACCTATGTAACCAAGGCTCTACTACCAACTTGTGACAACCCTAAAACTAACCTGATCGTGAAACTTGGCCCGCTAACACAATTCCCAAATAAAAAATTCAATAAAAGTCATTTTTAAACCACTAAGTAATAACAGATCTCATAATATAAGTCTAAATAACCGGTGCAGAATAAATACACAAGCCCGACATTGGGGAGTTACAAGTCACGAGCATCTATTAGGGTCTGAATACTACGAAGAGTCTTAAAATATACTAAAAGAGTCTAAGAAACTGAAGAAAGAGAAGAGCAGGGCTGCGAACGCCAGACAGCCACCTTGCCTACTCCGATAAACCTACCACCGAGTAATCAACACTCGCTACCGGGTTTAGAAATACATGAATTTGCACACAATATGTATGGAGTATTATGAGTATGCCAACTCAGTAAGTAATAACTGTTAATAACGACTGGGAGATAAGAAAACACATAATCTACATCTTAACACCATAGTAACTACAGTCTGTTCCCAAAACCGTATGTAAATCGAATCATTTTGTTAAAAATCCTTTTTTCGGTAAAAATCATTTGAAGATGCGTAAAAATACATTTAAAACATCTTTTAGCAGTTTTCAAACAAGTGATGAAACAGTGAGTAGAAATGATAAAAACGTACTCGGCCCCTAGGGCACAAACTCACTCGTATATAGCCTCTAGGGGCAAAATGAATCATAAACTACCCCTCGGGTAAAATATCAATAGAACCAACCCCTCGGGATGCCTAACAATCAATCATAGTTAGCCAATGGGGCAACAATATGAATCCAAAACAACCCCTCGGGCTATATCACATCACTCACACTAGGTACCTGCACTCACTAGGGGTGTTCAGACAGCAGAGGGGCTCCTACAATAAAGCACTTTAGCAAGCCATCTCGTGGCATAATCAATTGGGCTTTCGGCCTCACATAAAAATCCACCTCGCGGCATAATAAATTGGGCCCTCCTCTATTATATCATAAATCCGTACAACATGCTGCAACACACAGCCCGATCCCATGATATACTCACAACACAGGCCCTCGGCCTCACTCAGTCAGAAACCTCTCAAGCGACTCAGATTACCGTAAAACAAGATACTTAGTCGAAATATCATTTATGCATCAAATTAGAGTAAATATTAAAACTGTGAGGAATTTCAGTGAAGAAAACCTCTAAGGGTCCAAACAATTGGCATGAGGCCCAAATATGAAACCCAACCCAAAATATAGTAATATTTTACAAAACACTATAGTATCAAATCGTTTTCAATCAAATACGCAACTTAATAATCGTACGGGATAGACCAAGTGACAAGCCCACAATCCCCAGCAATGTATGCCCCCACGCTCGTTATCTAGCATGTGCGTCACTTTAAAGTTGTGAAATGATGTGAAATCCAGGGTTTCATACCCTCGGGACAACATTTACAATCATTACTTACCTCAAATCGGGAAAAATATACACCGCAATGCCCTATCCGCTCGACTCGACCTCAAATCATCCTGAATCTATCAAAAATCAGAATCATATCATCAATACATGCTTAAGGAACAAGGCCAACGCGAAAACTATCAAATTAAATCAATATTCCCGAAATTGGCCAAACCTGACCTCTAGGCTCCCATCTCGAAATTTGATAAAAATGAAAAAAAAACTTGAATCCTTATCCTCTGATGAGTCTATACCTACGAATATCATTAAAATAGGACCTCAAAAGGCCCCTCAAATCCACAATGAAAATTCTCCAATTACAAGCCCTAATTCTCCAATGTTAACCCTTAATCTTCTTAAAATTATATGATTAAACAACAGAAAATCATCCAATATACGATTATTAGGGCTCAAGCCACTTACCTTACTGATAAACCCTTGAATTCATCCTGAAAATCACTTTCAAAAGCTTCAAAGCTGACTAAAAATGGTGGTAAATGAACCGAAATTTGCGAAGTCCACAATTTAAACTTTCTGCATAGATGTACCGTATCTGTGGTAAATTGCTTTTGTGGTGCCGCACTTGCGAAAAACTCCATCGCAGGTGTGGTTCCTACTTATTCCCTCAGAAACCACTTCTATGGTCACAATATTGCGCATGTGGCCCCGCTGGTGCGATAAAATCACCGCACCTACAATCAGGCTTCAACTGGTCCAAAACCACATCTGCGACCTTCCTCACGCAACTGCGAAATTGCATATGTGGTCCTAAATCCGCAGCTGCAGAAATAACTGAAACAAAAAATCGGTTGCAATACGCAAAGCCAAACCCTCCTTTAAACCACTCAAATCCATCCTAAGGCCCTCGGGAGATCAACCAAACTGACCAACAAGTCACATATCACCTTTAAACTCATTAAAACCTTCGTAACTCTTAAAACCACACTAAAAGATCAAATCACCCTCGGATTCAAGCCTAAGGATTTCAAAACTTCCTAATTCCGCAAATGATGCCAACACTTATCATACCTCATCTGAATGACCTCAATTTTGCACATATGTCACAAATGACAACACGGACCTACTCCAATTTGCAGAATTCCATTCCGACCCCGATAACAAGATTTCTACTACTGGTAGGAAAATGCCAAATTTCTAATTTATCCAATTCAAGATAATTTCTACCAAGGACCTCTAATTTACCTTCCGAACATGCCCCTAATTCCAAAATCACCCAATGGAGCTAACCAAATGATAAAAACTCAAATCTGAGAAGGTCATGACTAAGTAAAACCTCTCAAATTTAAAGCTTCAAGTTGAGAATCATCCTTCCATATCTATGCCGAATAACTTGAAAACCAATACCGATGATTTAAAAAAGTCATAATACATCATACGGGGCTAGTCATTCTCAAGAATTGGTGAGCGAAGTGCAATTTTCAAAACGACCGATCGGGTTGTTACATCCTCCCCCACTTAAACATACGTTTGTCTACGAATTTGCCCAAAGTTATTTCAAAAGCCAACAAATCACTGTATAAACTTATAATGCACATACCTGGGGGTTATCGTACATCACCCTATCCCATATAGGTCTGATAACGCAATATGACTGAAATTGTGCAATCCAACGAGGCCTATGAACCTTAGAACTAAATTTTCATTTTTGTACTTATCTAAAATATCAGAATCTCTCATCTATACTCTAGATAAGCCCAAAAAAGTTGTAACACACCATATCTATAACTCTTGATGCAATTACACGATATACCACATAACTCAATTAAATAAAGTTTCATTCCAACACTTTTGTATACTGCTGGAACGACCCGGCCGGTTGTTTCATGAGTTATCGCTACATTTCTCCCATTTATTCTTCTTTATATGTTATTAAGCTATAATTCATCTCATTGTGTTGGTTAGCTTGGGTTCGGAGTGGTTTTGTAGAGAAATGAGACACTTAGTATCTTAAGTGGTCTTTTAGTTGGAAGAGTCAACTAGAAGTTGACTTGTGAGAAAACAACCTTGAAATTTGTTTTCTATGATTTGGATATCTTTCAAGGTGATTTGGAACTTAGGAGCATGATCGGAATGGGTTTTGGAGGTCCGAAGTAAATTTAGGCTTAAATTGACAAAATTGGAATTTTGGTATTTTCAGGTTGGTAGTGGAATATCAGAAGTTACAATAGGCCCTTTGTGTCATATATGATGTGTGTATAAAATTTCAGGTCATTCGTATGAGGTTTAGTAGAGTTTTTTATCAAAAGCGGAATTTGGAAGTTTTTGGAAACCTTAGGCTTGAATTCGATGTTACTTTGCTGATTTAAAGTAGTTTTAGGTGTTTCGAAGTTTTGTATAAATTTGGATAGTGGTTTATGTCTTGTTCGTACTTTTTGTTGAGGTCCCGGGGGCCTCGGGGTGATTTCGGATGGTTGACGGGAAGTTTGGAGTGTGAAATTTGCAATTGAAGTTGCTGAATTACTGTCATAACTGCACATGTTGTGATGACCCAAAAGGTTATCAATTATTTTAGAAATAAATTCTTTATTTCAAGGTCTTAAAACCACCTTTTTATCTCACCTCGATTTACATGCATAATTTGGGCATGTATTCGGAAACCCATTATATGGAAATCTGTGAAAAATGATGAATTTTCCTTTTAAAATGAATTTAAGTTGTCTTTGGTCAATATTTTGGGTAAACGGACTGACATCCCTGATTTGACGATCCTGTAGGGTCCGTAGGAAAATATGGGACTTGGGCGTATGCCCTGAATCGAATTCCGAGGTCCCAAGCCCGAGAAATAAATTTTTGAAGAAAATTATTTAATTGAAATTTCTAGAGTTTTTGGAAATTTGAATGTAAATGAATTTGATGGTAACGGGCTCGTATTTTGGTTTTGGAGCCTGGTACAAGTCTTATATGGTATTTAAGTCAAGCCTGTAAAATTTGGGAAGAAACGAACTTGAAATAACGTGAATCAGACCTTAGTTGTTAAAATTTGAACTTAATAGTTCATGAGATTTATCTTTGGTTTTGATGCTAAATTCATAGTTATTGATGTTATTTTGATGATTTGATCACACGAGCAAGTCCTTATGATATTTTTGGACTTGTGTGTATGTTTGGTTTGAAGTCCCGAAGGCTCGAGTGAGTTTTGGATAGGCCACAAAGTGAAATTCGGACTTAAGAATTGCTGCCATGTTGCCTTATGTCACAAATGTGACACCCTTATCGCAAATGCAATAGAAGCTTCACAAATGCGAAGAGAACAGGAATGCTCAGGGTTCGCAATTGCGAACTCCTGATCGCAAATGCGAAGAAAGCAGGTTTCTTAAGGGTTCGCAATTGCGAACCATGGTCGCAGTTATTGACACTCAATTTTTTCCTATATATTTTCAGTATGCAAAATGACTTTAAAATAGCATATATGTGCATACATAAGTATGTCCAAGCATTTTATTATTTTCCATAATTTTAAAGGTTTTCTTAAATCAATTTATTTCGCTTTTTTATGCATAAAAATCCAATAACCATTTCCAAAATTATTTTTTTTCTGGCAAATCATCTATTGGATTTTCATCTTTATTCTAAGATATAGATAAGGTAATATTTG
This sequence comes from Nicotiana glauca, assembly GCA_026770625.1. Classification (NCBI taxonomy): domain Eukaryota; kingdom Viridiplantae; phylum Streptophyta; class Magnoliopsida; order Solanales; family Solanaceae; genus Nicotiana; species Nicotiana glauca. The sequence goes on from MU703149.1 coordinate 133,467, forward strand.
CATATTTATACATATTTATTTAGTATTTTTTCAAAGCTAAAGTGCATAATTATAATATTAACCCCTTTTAGATTGAATTGTGTTTTATATTCATAAATTAAGTCCTGTATTTTTTAAAACTGTTAATTATATGTTATAAATCATTTCAGTGCTTTTAATTTGTTTTCAGGAATTAATTTTTCACTTTTTATAAATTAGATAGGGAAAAATGGCTATTTAAAATCTAGCCCAATTGCATTTCAATTATAGCCTGAATTCTACCCCAATTCAAACCCAATTCCCAACCCAATTAAACCCACCGGACCAGGCCCAAACCCATTCTCATAAAACCGACCCACCTACCCTTTTAATCTAGGCCGTTGATCATTCAGATCAACGGCCATATCACCCTTTACCTTAAGTATCCCAAATGACCCCAAAACCCTACCATTTGTTACAATCTGCCACCTTAGAATCCCCTTCCTCTCAAATTCTCTCAGCAACACCACCCAAACCCTATTCTCCACCACCCTAATCAACCCTAATACCTACCAAATCCATGGCCTTCTGGGGTCATTTGATATCTATACCAGCCTTCCACGGCTCCTGGGTGTTTGGTTCTATAGTTTCATGACCAGACCTCGAAGGAGTCTGGTCCAGTCCTTGCTCGACTGTTGTTCATGGTCTTTCTCTGGCTATCCACGACCTTTCTCCGGCCACCCATGGACATTCAAGGCAGGTCCTTGACCTTTTCTGGTTAGATTGTTTACTTTCGAGATCTTTCTCATTTCTTTTGGGTTTTCTGAAACCCTAATCACTAAGACCTTCCGATTTCTTTCAGATCTATCTTAAATATGTGCTTCCTGTGAACTTTCTAAGTGTTTTCTCAAACGTTCTTCAACTTTTCTTTCAAAACAACTCATCGATTTCCAATGATTAGGGTTATCCCTTTAAGTTTTCCTCTCTGATCTTAATGTTGTTTGATGATTTTGTTATTTTCTCATGTTGCTCTTCTATCTATTTCAGCATGTTAAAAACCCTAGTTCTTTTAGCCTCATCCGAGTTCTAAATTGTTTTTTTAAATATGTGCTTGCTTAATTAAGTTCTTCGTGTAGCCCTTCTTTTGAGTAGTGATTACCGGGTATTGCATTGATGTGATCCATATTATAAGTAAACCTAGGACCTCCCCCCCCCCCTTATATTTGTTAGAATGCTTAGTTATAACTCTTTCAAACTTTGTTTTGTTTTTATCATTTCCAAACACATATGTACTTAAAACCCCTATTATTTAAGCCTTATTTGTTTACTTGTTAATTGCACAAATTCACAAAGAACCATCTGGCCGGGAACCACACTAGTGGATCCTGAGGGGTGCCTAACACCTTCCCCTTAGGACAATTTCAAGCCCTTACCCTATCTCTGGTTATAAAAAATGTAGTTATAGTTGAACCCATAGGTTCCCTAACGCACCTTAAAATCGTTAGGTGGCGACTCTTCAAAATTGCAGAACCCCTTTCCCAAAAGGAAGGAGTTGTCCCACCCAAATGTCATAAACCCGATTTCGCAAGAAAAAGGGCGCGACAGCATGGCGACTCTGCTGGGGAAGTTTTAGGCTTTTACTATTTCAGATTATTCTTGTGAATTTGTACATCTCCCTATATGCAATCATTTTTTTAATTCGTTTAAGAATTTAATTTCTTCTTTAGAAGCAAAACTGACATATCTTCCTTGTTTTCTTTCCTTTATTGCTTTAATTTATGAAACTGATGTATTTATTACTTTCTTAAATGGGCAAATACATGTCAACATGTTTTAATTATTGCATAATCATGCTCAACATCATACTCCACTCGTGCCAAAGCAAATACTATATCAAGGCTAATAATGAGTGATTGCGCTCTTCTTGTATCATTACCCCCTTAATTCGGAAAGGTAAATTTGCGGTAAAACTAGTCGATCTGCGGTGCAGTCTACAGTTCACCTTCCCCTTGAGTTCTCCGCTCAAGGGTACTTTTCTGAAACCCTATAGAAACCTTACTCTATTTGAATTATGCATGCATCATGGTCAAACCTAGCCGGATCAGTTATGTTGTCCATATAAATATCCTTTAAGATAGACTTGTCCAAAGTCCATTGGGTTTCCCTAAACCCTAACAGCCATCACCACGTTCTGTGCATTCATTTGGAGAACTAGATTCTTCATGTTAATGGTTGATATTAAATATTCGAGTCTGGTGGGGTTAAGGTCTTAACCTTATTTGCCTCGCAGAAATATGAGGCACGAATTTCCCAGATTCGGCATGGTCACCAACATCCACCCAGGGTTGCTAAGCTGGTAGAAAGATTTACACTCTAGTGATCATAATCTCATCAAAAAATACCTAGGAAACCTACCATCTCTCCTGGAAATCCATCCCAATAACATGATCATAGAAGCTGCCACATTATTTTGGGGTTGTGAAGGGGCCATATTCCTCTTCGGGTGGTGTTGAAATGAAACCTTTGCTAGAGGAGATAGGAGGACTGGCTGGCCTAGTATGGGAAACTCCGGGCTTGCTAACGCCTGAAAATCGCAAAGGTAGGGGCTTCCTTAAAATGATGGTCATGAAAAAGAATCCTGAATTACCATACTTGAAGGATTCATACATCCCTTTTGACTACTTGTATGAGAGGTATGGTCACAGCAAATCTTACCGCACCTACACAGGCGAGTTTTCCATCACATCCTTGGGACACGTCCACCGCAGGGTTTTCGTCTTCATATTTTGCTTCCTAGGCCTAATTGTATTTCCTATAAAGAAGGGAAGAATTCATACTAGGCTAGCTATGGTTGTCACACATCCTTTTTTACACACCACCCCGAAGGATAGTATATAAGGGAGTTTTTCCATTTAAAGTGACATTATTCGAAATGGGATTATTGATTTATGTAGAGTCACCACTTGGGATAGGTTTGGTTTTTGGTTTCCCAAGTCACCGGTTTTACTTGAATCCCAAATCGAGGAAAATTTTTGACTTCCCCATTGGAGTCTACGAACCGAAAAATCTGAATAAGGAATTCTGTTGAACCGAGGGAAGGTGTTAAGCACCCCCAGATCCCGTGGTTCTAGCACGGTTGCTTAAACTATTACAATTGGCTAAAAATCCGATTTTAATACATGTCATCCTATAGTGCAATTATTAGAACTATTTACCGCTTTTAATTGTAAATTTTATGAAATTGAACGTCGTTTAAAATATGTTTTCGGGTCACGTCACATGAAATGCACCCGGATCCTCGATACATTTTAGTCAACGTTTTGGGATTTGGATTTTGGTCGCATGAAATGCATACCCGAACTTAGGAAGGTAAAATTATTAAGGAACGCGCCTAAAGCGACTAACGTGTTATTAACTTTGCGGGAGGCCATGAAAATTTGTTAAATGGCACGTCCCGAATTCTACTTATTTTAGTATAAATATTTGAAGAGGGCCACGCAATTTATGCATTTTGTTTGGCGTAGCGCACCTCATTTTATTTTTAAAGGCCGTACTAAGAGCAAAGTATTATTTTCTATTGAATTTGTCTCAAAAAGGGCCCTAATTAACTAACATTATTAATTGCTATTATGAAAATATACAAGGAATTTGGGCCTCAAGTTCAAGTCCACACTTAAACAAGAGGAAAACCTCTTAATTCAAGTATGCTACTTAACTAGAAGACCAAAACCCATGTTACAAAATTATTTAAAAAAAAAATCAGTGTGAATCCAAGCCCTTAGCATTTTTTGGGGCTTCAAACTTAGTGCAAGAGGAAACGAAACTCAGTTAGCCTCACGTTGGGCCCTGTACTGATAAATCCAGGCCCAAACTTAATAGCTGGACTTAACGATTTGCATGTGCCTGCCAGTCTCAAATCCAAACACATTTATTTGATTATTAGCTATCTCTATATTGAAATACTGATATTTGCTTTTTGAACCTTTACACATCGAGTTTCAGACCTCATTACACTGAATCATCTTAATAAAATCAGAACAAACATCTCGATATCTAAGCAAGCCAGCATTGATTTTTAATTTTTAAACTCAATTTCCTTCATCTATTTACCTACTATCGAGCTTCTAAGAGTTAACAACAGCTCAAGCTTCATTTATCACCAAAGGCCCCAAACTGGAAATATTTGCCTGAACATAACAATTTAATTATGAATGTAAATGCCAAATACATCTACTAAAATAGTTCAATTGTATAATCTGATGGAGGTTCAACTCCGATGACCTTCAAATCTTAACTGATACGATTATTTAGTACCCTAGGTAATAAGCTGACTATAGCTATCAAAATAAATATTAATCCAATGATATGAGTAAATGAAAATGCATCCGTCCATAGCCCATTGTTTATGTTAATACAAATAAAAATAAACTAATACTAGATAAATACACATCAACTAGAATCTATTTAGCTACAGATATAAGATAATCCAAACAAGCACAGATTTGGAGGAAAATGTGTGAGTACTTTTCATTTCATTTCCAACTAAATGCTACGTCAAGGAAAATTCGAAGTGTGTACCTGGAATTGTAACGAAATAGAAGAGAAGAAGATAATCAGCAGCAGTAAACAATGGCCAACCAACATCAACAGGTTCAATTTCAAACCCAAAACAATGTCAAAACACCCAGGAACGATTTGTAGAAGGACAAACAACAGTAAATCACTATACACAGATCAGATGAAGTCAAACAGACTCAAAATTGACCCAAAAATCCTTCTGAACTTGAACTCACAAAATCTGATGATGTTCAAACCATTTTGACCTCCTATAAATCGAGAGCTTGATCTAAAAGCTGAAATTCAAGCTTGACCTGAGGGGATCTTCAATGAAACAGTATTTTTTGAAGTTTTTATGCTAATTTTTTTTTGCATTTTGAAGAGTAGAGATTTAGAAGTGAACTACTCAGATGCTCAGATTTCAATTTTGTTTTGGATTTTGAATTTTTTGAACTTTCAGAAGTTGGAATTTTTTGGAAGCCTTTAGGGGGAATTTCAGATCTAAAAACTTTTGGGGAATTTTTAGAAGCTAAAACTTGTTAAAGAAGGAAGGTGGACTGCCTTTTATAGGCAAAAAATGAGGGGAAGCTTGCAGATTTCATTTACCCATTTTCCCCCTCTTTTATTTCAGTTTTTTATTAATTAGACCTTCATTTTTTGACTTGTTTCTCAAGTTACTGCCCTAACTTTTGATATTTCAATTAAGGCCCTATTTTAGAAGATCCTAGAAGATTCTATCTTCAACTACAATTCCTACCCAATCCTGAATACCTAAATTACCCTCGAACTTAATCTGAAATTACTAGCCTAATACTAACTAAACCTCAGCCCTTTTACCCTGGTTAGAACTTCACTATGGCTAGATTTCAAAGAGTTTGAACTCAACTATATCCAAACAACTGAATTAATAAAATCTAACAAATAGCAACCAATGAATTACTGATCAAAACAAACACTAATAATAATTAAAAAAACAAAATCAGATACTAACTAAACAAGATTGACTAAAGCAAAACCAATTAAAAATAAATTAAAGCCTATGTTAATTGAAAATAAATACTGAATTGAAACATATATCAAAACAGAATTATACTGCAATCAAAAGTCACACATACAGGATTAACCCTAAACCAAATCAAACAAAAATTAAACTAAACAAAATAGAAGCATTTATAGGAACAGAATCAAACAAAATTGAACTAACTAAAAAAACAAATCAAAGCATCAGTCATGAACAACAAAATTAGACTAAGGAAAATCGAAAGCTTATGATAACAGAATCAAACTAAAAAAACATTATTAACTAAGAAAACAAAAATCTTGAAGCAAAGAACAGGAAAAACAACAAGAAAAGAAAAGAAAATAAAAATGAAAATACCTCGACTTGAATCCAGTGGCCCTTCTTGGACAAATTCGGCCTATAATCATCCCTAATTAGGTGTTTCCATGAGAAAACACCTAATTAAGGGCTATTATAAAGCAGAAACCCTTTATCCCCAATTTGCATGCATTAGGGTTCTTGCCAGACTTCGATCTAAAATTCGAGGAAGATTAGTGAGATTTGGGGGAAACTAATTAGAGATTTAGTAAGAGGGGGTCGAGGAGGCCATGGGGTGTGATTTTGGGGAGTTAGGGTTTTGACCGAAATTTCAAATCCATGTTCGAGAAGTTGAGTGGGTATTCGAAGGAAAAGGTATACGAATTTAGAAAGGGGAGGGTGAGGGGATGCTGTGATGTAAATTTGGGGCCGTTTGGTGGTGATGCCGCCGTGGGCGACAGAGGCGGCGTCTGCAGATTTGATTATTCGAGAAGATGGGATATTATTTTATGGAAAACATGGACGGATTCGAGATGGGGGGGGAGAGAAGGTTCAGGGGTGTATTTTTGGGGTTCATCGGAGCATCACCGCTGGCAGAGGTGATTTTCGGCCGGCGGCGGACGGTGGAGGGCGACGAAGATGGGAAGGGGGGTCTCTAGGGTTTGTGTGGGGTGAGAGAGAGAGACGATGGACGGAGAGGGGGTAGGCTAATCCGACATTTATATATTTATGCTTGCCCAGTTCCTAGCCGTAGGATCAAGAATCCTCGACGGCCAGGATTAATTCCTATGAAACGACACCGTTTTGGAGCGTCCAATGGAATGGACTGAGTTGGGTTGTGGGTTGTGGGTTTGGGGTCATTTGAAACGGATTTTGGGAGGGGTTTTGGGCTGGTTTTTGGATAGGACCAAGCAAATTAACAACCTATTAATTGTTAAAAGTCCCCTTTTTAATTTCTTTATTTGTTTTCTTCTTTTCTTCCTTTATTTATTAAATTTTTTTTTCTTCAGATTTTATTGAGTACAAAATTAAAAATAGACAAGACCTGATTTAAACTCTAAAAGTAAAACTAAATAATTCTCAAAAATTAAACAAATCCTAGTTTTAAAAGAAAGCTTAAGACAAAATCAAAATAAAAGTAAACAATACAAAAGACTATTTTTAATTATTTTCTCTTATTTTTAATGATGTTAATTAATCTAAAAATCTAGGATTGGGTCCTCAATGCAAGTAAAAATTTTTTTAATTATTGTTTTTGTGACAACTAAATAAATGCACACAAAATGCAAACAAAATACAAAATCACGCAATTGATTCCCTAAAATTGAAATAACAAAAGAAAATTCCTAATTTTAAGAATTCTATAGGAATATTTGAGCGAGGCAAAAATCATGTGCTCACAGCTGCCCATCTTTGCTCGGAGACACGAAGGGTTTTCGGGCAAAGATAAATGAGCAACTATGAGAGATTTTTGCCTGCTCGGCATTTCATGATAAGCATTTTGAAAACCGTCTGACCGAACCCTGCTTCAAAGGTTGCCTACATATCCTTGGCTATAAATGAATCAGGTCAGTGTAGTTCTGGAAGGTTTGGTAGCTGGGACTACCAAGAGCAGTGATTTCACTGCTGTTGCTGTTGCTACTGTTTGTTGACCTCCTTATTACACCAAAAGGAAAATCAAAGCTAAGCTAGCTATGCCTATCAACTATGATTTACAAGATTCCTATCTATAATTATCTTGAAACTTGATCTTGAGTCTTAGATGATTTTGTTGTGGACCCAAATCTGAATCTTGATGCTCGTAAGTTGTAAGTGTCGTTTCTTTCTGCAGCATTGGGCCAAAATGGGATCAGTGAAGCTTGTGACTTCTATCAAATTTGAGCAATCCGCCCTTTTGTTTGCTTCAACATTTGAGTTCATTTCTTTTTGTTTTTTTCTTCTTTTCTTTATTCTGGATTGAGACTCATTCCACTGGTCATCTCGCACTATATGTCTCGAAGTCAAACCTGCTTAAGATACCAAAACAAACAAACAAACGAAATTTTTCTGCCTCAGTTTGCACTAGGAAAAATTTCATGAGTTAGTTGTGACACGTATCTAAGCGATCAAATCAGGATTGTGTAACCTTGTGAATGAAGCCAGGTTATGCTGGGAAATGATCGAGTTATGTCTAAAAGGAAAAAAGTTCCTCGGGTTATG
>MU703149.1:150897-186581 GCA_026770625.1 Nicotiana glauca
AAAGGATTTTAAGAAGTACCTAATGAGATAAACTAGTCCTTCAAGAAATGGAAGCTACGACAAACCAAAGGTTCTTGAAAAACAAACCAATGAGGGGTGTTACAAGTGTGGGAAGACTGATCGCCACATCAAAAATTGCCCTTAATGGGAAATTGAATGGAAGAAGGAAAGAGCTGAACGAAGGAACAGGTTCATCACAAGAAAAACAAAGGATCAACAAAGGCTATGGTTGCTACTTGGGGTGAAAGCTCAGATGATCACTCAGAAGATGAAGATGGAGATGAAAAAGCACTTATGGCAATTGGGAAATCCGATGATGAATCTGAGGTAAGTATAACTCATCCAAAAGACATGATTATTTTTTTGTCTAAAGAAAGTCTCTCTGAATTACTTCTAGATTTCATTGATGAATTTGAGGTTATAAATAATGTAAAGGAACAACTTTCTAAGGAGTGTGTGATTCTGAAAGCTAAGTGTAAAAACCTGGAACTTAGGGCTAGTGAAAGTGATAGTAAAAATGCTGAGTTGAAGAACCAGGTTCATGAACTTGATANACAATTTCCGTTTAGAACTTTGCTGCCTGCTGGTCTAGAGGGGGAATCTCCTTTCAGACCAACAGGACTTAACTTTAGGACTCCATGATGACTCGCCCGTGTGGGATATGGCCTTTTCACTTTATTCTACTCTTAGGACCTTTTCCTTTAAACGTCTTTCCTTTCCAATGTCTTTGCTTTGAAAGCATCAACCACCATGGCCAGTCAGGATTGGCCTGACGCACCCACTGAGGCTGGGTATTTCGTTTGTCTTTTGTCAGGCGGAGCCCTATAGAACCAGTCCTGTCACATTTTCTTTGCAATAGTCATGGAATCAGCGTTAAACTGAAAGGTGTTGGCCCAAGTAAAGGTTAGTTTTGAAGACTGACAAAAGAACTCATAATGAACCAGGTCCATCTAGTGGTCCATCCCTCAGGTGCACAAAAACGGGCAGATTTGAGCATGTGGGTTTCACGTGNCTGAAAATCTAAAATTGAAATTAGAAACTGGTAAAAAGAAATCTGATCACACACAACTCACTTTAGAAGAAAATGTAGGAAAAATGAAAGATGAGTTGTACAAAAGAGATCAGCAGATAAGAGTCCTTGAGGATCTAAACAAGGTTAAGCACGAGCTAGATAGAACTTGTAAATGGAATAGATCCTCCGATGCACTTTCATGGATACATGAACATCATAGTAGAAATAAGGGAGGACTTGACTACGGGATCCCTGCACCTAAGTGGGATCCCAAAAGCAAGTAACTCACACTTCTTGAGAACAAAATTTGCACACACTGTGGTAAAACTGGTCACTATAAATCTGAATGTATTGCAAAAGAAAAGGCTAGTAAGAAGAATAAAGAATTTGTTAAAGGGAAAAATAGGCTGCCATGTTGGGCTAAAAAGAATCTGATTCACCCTTTTGCCTATAGAAAGGGACCCAAACTAGTTTGGGTTCCTAAAACTAACCCCTGATTTCCTTTCACGGGTCCAAGTGAAGGGAGCAGCCAAATATGGTACATGGATAGTGGCTACTCAAAGCATATGACAGGAAGCAAGAACCAGTTCCTTTCACTTGAGGACCTCAAAGGAGGTAATGTCTCCTTTGGAAATGGGAAGAAAGGTGAGATCATTGGGGTCGGAAAGGTAGGTAAGACTGATTCTCAGTCTATTGAGAATGTCTACTTGATAGATGGCCTAAAAGTACAGTCTAATCAGTGTAGCACAATTATGTGATAAAGGTAACTTGGTAGCATTCACTACAACCAAATATTTTGTGATTAATCTTACCACTGACAAGATTGTTTTGCAGGGAAAAAGAGTAAACAATACATGCATTGTAGATTTGTCCACACTTTCAGAAAATGAACTCACTTGCTTAAATGTGTTGGACAATGATCCCCTCCCTTGGCACAAGAGACTTGGACATGCAAGTCTAAATCCACTCAACAAATTAGTCTCCAAGGACCTGGTGATAGGGCTGCCTAACATCAAGTTCAAGGAAGACAAAGTTTGTGAGGCTTGTGCAAGGGGGAAGCAGGTAAGATCCTCTTTTAAATGCAAGAAAATGGTAAGTACCACCAGAACGATAGAACTGGTCCATCTGGATCTCTGTGGTCCAATGAGAATATTAAGCAGAGGTGGTAAAAGACATGTGATAGTGCTTGTTGATGATTACTCTAGGTTTACTTGGACATTATTTTTAACATCTAAAGATGAAGCATTTGACATGTTTACTTCTTTTGTTAGAAAAACTCAGAAACAACTAGTTAATCAATTTGCATCAATAAGGTCTATCATGCAACTGAATTTGAAAATGCTATGTTTGCTGAACTTTTGCATGCTACATCATAAATAGTTGCATGACTAGACCTCTTGTTAAGAAGATTCCCTATGAGTCACTTAAAGGGAGAAAGCTAAATATATCACATCTTAGGGCATTTCTATGCAAGTTCTTTGTGCACAATAATGGCTAAGACTCCCTAGGTAAGTATGATCCAAGAAGTGATGAGGGAGTATTATTGGGATATTCTTCATATAGTAAAGCTTATAAGATCTATAACAAAAGAACTATGTGTGTAGAAGAAAGTGTACATGAGATTTTTTATGAAACTAACACTCTTTCTGATAAATAGGAATATAAGATGAAGCAATTGGGCTGGTAAGAAATTTAAATGAAATCGCATCCCAGATTGAAGCTGCAACAGAAGAAGGAACATGTGATAGAATAGGTTCTTCTACCCACGGCAACATGACAGGGGGAACTGACCAGAGAGGAATTGATCCTCAAACATCGAGGCAACATGTCCATGAACCTATTCCTTAGTAACAAAACCAGGAAGCTAAATCTTAAGAAATTGACACTCCTATTGCAACATCCACGAAATTGGATATATATGAACCTGGTTCATCTGTTGATTAGAAGTTGTATAGGGGAATGATTGGTTCTCTTTTATATCTCACTACTAGCAGACCTTACATTGTGTGTAGTGTAGGTCTTTATGCTCGATTTCAGGTTTCCTAGTTGATAGGAAGAGAAACCCAGGTATGGCACACTTCCTTGGTTCATGTCTTGTGTCATGGGCTATTAAAAGGCAAAATTCAATGGCCTTATCTACTGCCGAAGCGGAGTATGTTGCTATTGATTCATGTTGTGCTCAATTGTTGTGGATCAAACAACCATTATTGAACTTTGGAATTGATGTTGGTTGCATCCCTATTTTTTCTAATAACACTAGTGATGTTAGTATGACAAAGAATCTGATTCATCATAAGAGAACTAAGCACATAGATGTTAGGTACCATTTTTGAGGGATAACTATGAGAAAAGCTTGATCACTATGGAGTTTTGTGATACTAACGAGCAAATTGCTGACATCTTCACAAAAGCCTTAAGTAGAGATAACTTTTAGAGGAACAAGTTGGAATTAGGGATGATTAAGATCACCTAAAAGGACCAGTTCAAGGTTAAACGAAAAAAAAAAATGAAAAACAAATTTGGTTAGAAAGTCTATAAATTGTGTATAATTAGTTTAATTCTTGCTGAGTCTCATACTTTCCATAGTATACTCTTATGCCATGTGTTAAAATAACTCATTAATCTCTAATGATAGTTTCTCTATTTTGGCAAATTCAGACTCACATAAGAGAATTATCAGTGAAGAACCTGGTTCATCAAGGTAACACGGTATGTTTTCTGCACTCTGCATAATTTGAAATAACTATATTTGGATCGTGAGAAGAGTTCTACCAAATACGAAACTTCTTTCGGACTTATCCCTTACAAGTGAACCAGTCCCGTTCAACAGAGTCCCAACCAAATGGAAATACCTAGATGCTAGTGATACACTCCAACATCTCTTCAAAACTGAAGTTCAGTTTGATTAAACTTCTAAGAGTCTGAAAAGCTGTAGTTACCACATCAATTATTCCTCTGTATATTGATCAGCTTTAGTGTATTTCTTACTTCATCTCTCTCAAGCCGTCAAAATTTCTCATTCTTCTCTCATCTTCCAAACACATTCTAATTCTCTTCTCTTCCATACCCTAGCCCTGATATGTCAAACACCTCTGAAAATCCTTCATCACCACCACAGGAAACCACTTCTACACCTTCTAGAACACCAATCTCTAAGAAAAATAGAGTAAAGATGATGGCTCATAATATTGTCTCTGAAGGAGAGCAGATCAAGAAAATAGGCAAGCAATTGAAAGCAGGTAGGGAAGAAGAATCCTAGAAGTCTGAAGATTCATTTAAGTCTACTACTAAGGGGGAAGAAAGTAGGCCTTTCAAAACTGAACAGGTATCTCCTGATTCTAAAGTTTCTCCTGAGGCAATTTCTAAAGTTGCTGCAAATTTGGAAAATAGATTTGCAGGATGTATAGTAGGTGTTGAGACTAAAGAATCTGGAGAAGTTGGTGGTAAAAATAAAAAGGGAAACAAAAAGGAGAGCAAGGGTGCTAGGAGTACTGCGAGGGGAAAGGGTACACGAGTGGTTGATTCTTCACCTACTCATGTTGGTTTAACAAAAGAAACTGGTGCAATGGTTGTTTGGGGAGAGAAATTTAGTGAAATAGAAGAAAGTGCGAGCAAAATAGGGGGAAGTGGGTCTGGCGAAGCTACTGAGGGGTTGGTTCAACTTGGAAAAAATATAGATGAACCTGTTCCATCTGAACAAGAAACCCTCGCGGACCTACTGATAGAGTTATTAATGGCACCAAAACTCATGTCATTCCCTATGGTTTCATTCTCACAACTGTGCTTGCACATTTCAAGGTACCTATGAAGAAGTGAGGTTAATACTCTGCTTGCTTGCAATTATGAAGTCAATGTCATTCTTAATGAACCTGGTTCATATAGAAAGACACCTATCAATAGCAAAGTCAGAGCCTTGGTACAGGAGTGTGAGGCAAAGGATATTGAAATAGCAAAGCTAAAGAAACGATTGGTTGAGGTAGAATCTGAGAGAGATGTTCTCAGAACTGAACTTGCAAGGGAAAATACGAAGAATGATGGGATTCTTCAAGACACGCTAAAACTTCTCCAAGCAAATAACTCAGCCCTACCTCTTCCAAGACATAAGACTCCTTGCCTAATGTAGATAAACCAGTGACCCAGTCCGAGACATTTTGTTTCTTTTGCTCATGTTATCAGTATTTTTATTTCTTCTTATGCTTTGTGGTAGAATCATATAGATCATGAATGAAGTTCACTATTTTTGCTCTAACTGTTTATTTATATTTCTTTGATGGTTGAAATTTTTAGTTTGATCTATGATTATTAATCCATATATGCATTTGAAGTAGCCCCAGTGACCATGAGTAAGCCTTAAAATCTGGTTATCTCACATTTTTATGCAACTTTTCGATGATGCCAAAAGGGGGAAAAAGGTTGTGCTTTAAACAAGTGATGTTTACACTTTGAACAGTGATGTTTATAACCTAATGTACCTGGTTCTTAATGATAAGTGATAAAAAGGATAAATGTTTCTAACATTGTGTTGATGTTGAGCTGAGTTGAAACAGGTCTAAGCTTATGAAAAGCACAGAGTTTGTCATCATCAAAAAAGGGAAATTTTTTGGCCCAAGTAAAGGTTAGTTTTGAAGACTGACAAAGGAGCTCATGATGAACCAGGTCCATCCAGTAGTCCATCCCTCAGGTGCACAAAAATGGGTAGATTTGAGCATGTGGGTTTCACGTGAAGGAGATAAGCTTAACTTGGTATATTTAATATCTCCTGATCGAAAAGGTTGCATAATTGATAAGGAGGAGTGCTTAGTCAAAGAGAATACAATTCAAGATAGGGAAGGAGTTAGAAGTTGAAATCAACTAGAACTCTTCCACCAAGGAAGAGTTGCATCAGAACTCTAGTTATTTATTTATCTACTAACTCTATAAATTGTAGGATGTTCTCACATTAAAGTGTTGAAAAAAAATGCAAAAGTTAATCGTGAATTGAGAGCAAAATAGCAAGGCTTTTTTCAAGCAGTTCGTGTGTGATTCAAATGTGCAAACCAGAAGCTACATGAACAAGATTGAGGAACCAGCTCCATAAAGTGTTTTATGTGTCTTTCTTTATTTCCAGTTCAATTGTAGTAGGTGTTTTAATACTGTACCTTTTAGCTTTCATAGAAGAAATTGTATTAGGTACTTTGAGTATTCAAGTTAGAGTTAACTTGAAGTTGTCGCAGCAGTTAGAGGCTGGTTGCTACAACGGGATTAAAGTTAATCCTTAGGTTTACAAAGAGTTTTGTTAATGCAGTTTTGGCTCAGTGATTTTAGGGGAAGTTTGGGAAAATCCTACTGAGTAGTAGGTCGTGGTTTTTTCACCTTTTGGCCCAGGTGTTTTCCACGTAAAAATCTCTGTGTTCTTTATTTTATGTACTTTTAATTCCGCAAAACAGAATTAGTTAGTACACCTAGAAGAACTAGGTCCTTCCTGAAGAAGTTTAAGCGAAAAATTGGGTACCACACAAATCACCCCCCCCCCCCCTGTGTGGTATTGACGTATAAAACATCACTATGGCCTTCTTTTTTGCAGCAAACTTAACNGAATGAACATGACATGCTTCTTGGACTGGACGCCCAACCCACACAAACTTTCCAACTTCTTGTGAACCTATTTATCCGCATTTCAAAACCAGGGAACCTTGCAAGGACTCTTTTGGTAGTGAGATGTCTTCTTTTTGGCCGACAGCGCCCTTTGCGGGTTTTCGCCAATCAACCTCTCTCATTTCTCTTCTCACCATCGCCCGATAGTGCTCTTTGTGAGTTTTCACTAAGCGAACTCTCTCCTTTTCAATATCTTTACGCACCGTCGCCTTATGGTGCCCGAAGGTTTTCACCGATAAGACTCTCATTTTATTTCTTTCAATTTGAATTGTATCAGATTCCAATAATGACATTTTTCACTTCCTGCCTTTGCCCATTGATCGGAAGGACTTGGATAAGGTCTTTGGGTAAAAAGGATTTCGGACAGAAATACAACTTTGGAACCCTTTTGGTGGGTTCATGGCCGAACCATTATATCATCTGCCACAGTTTCAACTTTTGGGGAAATTGGAATTTTTATTTTGGTGTGACTGAACCTCAGGGAGAGGCTGCCTACGTATCCTTTCGAAATCAAGTCAAACGTAGTTCAGGGAAATATTTTTTGTTTTGTTTTTCTTTTCTTTTCTTTTCTTTTTTTTCTTTTTCTTTTTCTTTTTCTTTTCTTTTCTTTTCTTTTTCTTTTTCTTTTCTTTTCTTTTTCCTCTTGTACTTCCGGGTTCCAAAGAGGGTGATCAAGGAAGCGTAACTGGCTCAAAGGGTTTACGAAGGATTGATAGTGTTTGGGTAGTGGGAAGAAAAGCCTTCGTCATATCAATTGCACAAAAACCATCGCCACAGGAGGCTTAAACATAGTACCTTTTTTACTGCATCTGCATTGACTGCCGATTCGGGATCATTTCCTTCGATGTCTCCCAGGTACAATGATCCTCTCGGTAATATCTTCCGGATTATGTATGGACCCTTCCAATTAGGAGCGAATTTTCCTTTTGCTTCCTGATGATGAGGAAGAATACGTCTTAACACGAGTTGTCCCACTTGAAAATTCCTGGGACGTACTCTCTTGTTGTAAGCGCGGGCTATTTTTTGTCGGTACAACTGCCTATGACAGACTGCAGCCATTCATTTTTTATCAATTAATGACAATTGTTCCAGCCGAGTCTTGACCCACTCACTGTCCTCAATTTCTACTTTAATAATTATCCGGAACGAAGGAATTTCTACTTCTGCAGGTATGACAGCCTCAGTTTTGTATAATAATAGATATGGGGTCTCTCCGATCGGTGTACGCACTGTGGGGCGATATCCAAGGAGTGCAAAAGGCAGCTTTTCATGCCATTGCCTTGAGCTTTGATTCATCTTTCTCAAAATCTTCTTGATGTTCTTATTCTCCACCATTGGCTTTAGGCCGATAAGGAGTAGAGTTTCAATGCGTTATCTTGAATTATTCGCATACCTCTCCCATCAGACGACTGTTCAAATTTGTAGCATTGTCGGTGATGACAGTTGCAGGAATGCCAAAGCGGCAAATGAGATTGGAGTGCACGAAGTCTACCACAGCTTTCTTGGTAACTAACTTGAGTGTGATGACTTCAACCCATTTCGTGAAGTAATCAATTGCAACCAATATGAATCTATGTCCGTTCGAAGCTTTCTGCTCGATTAGCCCAATGACGTCCAAACCCCAGGCAACAAATGGCCAACGTGCTGACATCAGATGAAGTTCTGTTGGAGGTGCATGAATCAAATCATCGTGCACCTGGCATTGATGGCATTTCCGAACAAAGCTGAAGCAGTCCTTCTCCATGGTTATCCAGTAATACCCCACTCGCGGGATTTTCTTTGCCAAAACATACCCATTCATATGAGGTCCACACACCCCCGCGTGTATTTCATGCATAATTCTTCTGGCTTCCTTGGCATCAACACATCTTAGCAAATTGAGGTCCGTGTCCTTTTATACAAGACATCACCACTTAAGAAGAAACCACTCGCATGCCGTCTAATGGTTCTCTTTTGATCTATAGTGGCTTGCTCGGGGTATTCTTGTGTTTTCAGAAATTTCTTGATGTCATGATACCATGGTTGTGTGCTGGGTTCTGCCTCAACCGCATTACAATAACCATGCCTTTCCTTGATTTCCATCTCCAGAGGATCAATATGGGTATTGCCTGGATAAGGCAGCATCGAAGCCAGAGTGGCGAGTGCATCAGCTAGTTCATTGTGACACCGAGGAACGTACCTGAATTCTATTGACTTGAACCGCTTGCCAAGATCCCCCACATATTGTCGATAGGGAATGCGCTTAATATCTCGGGTCTCCCACTCTCCCAGGGCTTGCCGGATAATCAAATCAGAATCCCCCATGATCAATAAATCTTCAACATCTTGGTTGATTGCCATATTCATGCCCATGATGCAGGCTTCATACTCAGTAATATTGTTTGTGAAGAAGAATCGGAGCCTGGCTGTAGACGGGTAGTGCTGACCAGTGGGTGAGATTAAGATTTCCCCAATTCCTACACCTCTAGCATTTACTGCTTTGTCAAAGAACATTTTCCAAGCACGAGTGTCCTCAGAGATTACTTATATTGAATTTACCTCCTCATCTGGGAAGTATGTACTCAACGGTTGGTATTCCTCGTCACTCGGGTTTTCAGCCAAATGATCTACCAACTCCTGGGCTTTCATTGCCGTGCGAGTGACATAGACTATGTCAAATTCAGCGAGCAAAATTTGCCATTTTTCCAGTCTCCCAGTGGGCATCGGTTTTTGGAATATGTACTTCAAAGGATCCAACCTGGTTATGAGGTAGGTAGTGTGGGCTTGAAGGTAATGTCTCAACTTTTGAGCGACCCACGTCAAAGCGCAGAATGTTCTGTCCAACAAAGTATATTTATCTTCATAACTGGTGAACTTCTTGCTCAAATAATAAATTGCTTGTTCTTTCTTTCCGGTTATATCATGTTGCCCAAGGGCACAGCCGAAATAATTTCCTAAAACCGTTAGAAACAAGAAGAGAGGTCTCCCTGGCTCTTGTGGGACCAAGACTGGAGGATTCGACAGATATTCCTTGATCTTGTCGAAGGCCTCTTGACATTCAGATGTCCATTTGATTGCTGCATCTTTCTTCAACAGTTTGAATATGGGCTCACATGTGGTAGTCAATTGAGCAATGAACCGACTGATATTGTTAACCTGCCCAATAGGCTCATCATGTCTTTTTTAGTTCTCGAAGGAGGTAGATCTCGAATAGCCTTTATCTTTGTTGGATCTAACTCGATAGCTCTCCTGCTGACTATGAACCCTAGGAGTTTGCCTTATGGGACTCCGAAGGCGCATTTAGTCGGATTCAGCTTCAAATCATACTTGCGCAATCGTTCAAAGAACTTTCTCAAATCTCGAACGTGATCATTCTGAGTTCAGGACTTGATGATTACATCATCCACATACACCTCTATCATATGGGTTGCTCCAACATTCTTTAGCCCAAATGGCATTACCGGGTAACAGTATGTACCCCAGGGTGTAGCAAAGGCTGTCTTCTCGGTGTCTTCTTCATCCATCAACACCTGGTGATATCCTGCGTAACAATCAACGAAGGACTATATCTCATGTTTGGCGCAGTTATCAATAAGGATGTGGATGTTGGGCAAAGGGAAATTGTCTTTGGGACTTGCCCTATTCAAATCTCGGTAGTCCACACACACCCGGGTTTTCCCATCTTTCTTTGGCACTGGAACCACGTTGGCCAGCCATGTTGTATATCGGACCACTCTGATTACCCCCGCTTTCAGCTATTTTGTGATTTCTTCTTTGATCTTATCATTGATATCAGTCTTAAACTTTATTTGCTTTTGCTGAACTGGAGGACAATCTGGGTAAATTGGAAATTTATGCACCACTAGATCAACGTTCAGTCCTGGCATGTCATCATATGACTAAGCAAACACATCTTTAAAATTAAACAGGAGTTGGATTATTGCATCTCGAGTTTTCTCATCTATGTGAATACTTATTTTGGTTTCCTTGATTTCTTCGGCTGTTCCCAAGTTAACCGGTTCGGTGTCATTCAAATTTGGCTTAGGTTTGTTCTCAAATTGTTCCAGTTCTCTATTTATTTCCCTAAAAGCCTCTTCTTCATCATATTCTGGTTCTTGGCTCATTATTTCATAGTTAGACAGCATGTTTGAATCTGGGCATGAAGTCCGCAAGCATGTCATGTTATTTAAAGCCGCATTATTATAACTGAAAAGAAAAATGAAAAAGGAAAATAACAAAAATCAGAAAGAATAAAGAGAAAATGGACGATGAAATATTGATTTCATTTCTTGGAATTTGGAAAGATAACAGGGTTTACATTCAGGAATTTCAAAGATAGGTAACTAAAGGAAACATCCGAGTTACACCGTGAAATAACTCGGGATGCAGAAAAAGTGGCAGAGCTAGTCTACCGGGACTCCCGCCTGATCGGGAATGGCGTAGCCTTCCAGTTTTGGAGTTTAGCATCTGGTCCCATGTACAACACCTCAGCGGTGCTAGTGCCTTCCCCTAGCTGAACCATGTAGGTTTCGTAGAGTATTTTTCTCATTGCCCCACATATCTCTTCAATTTCTTCAGCTGTGAAAACCTCATTGTCTTCCTCTTCACTGTACTTAGGTTTGACAAAGGTCTCATACAGATGTGGCAATGGTTGTGGCAAGACCCATCCTTCATTCTTTCTCCCATCTGCCCATTTAATATCATCTGGGGTAGGGTGGAAACCTATCCCGAATAATTTTTCAGTCGTAGGCAAAGTCACCAGCTCAGATATGCCTTGCAATGACTTTCCAAGGCCTTTTCCCGGCTTGAAACCATGTCTGATCATCTCCTTTGCCACCATAATTGAAGCATTATACAGGAAAGGTTGGGGACAAGGATTTCCCTCCTCAAACTGATCCACCACTACAATTTCAAAGGCCTGGTAAACAATATGCTCACTTCTTTCCCTCGCCTCCAAACATGGGATAGATGGGTCCCGATAGATGGACTTCTCGTCTTCTCCGTGGACCACAATTTCCTGATCTTCATACTCGAATTTCAACATTTGGTGGAGGGTGGAGGGTACAGCTCCCACAGCATGGATCCAGGGCTTTCCCAGAAGAAAATTGTAAGATGTATCCATGTCCAGTACCTGGAAAATTACCTCAAAATCCACCGGGCCTATGGTTAATATCAGATCAATTTCTCTGATAGTATCCCTCTTAATGCCATCAAAAGCTCGTACACAAACTTTGTTGGGACAAATCCTTCCATTCCCGATTTCCATTCTTTGCAGTGTGGAGAGTGGGCAAATGTCAACACCTGAGCCTCCATGCACTATAACTCGCTTGACATAGTAACCTTCACACTTGACAGCCAGATGTAAAGCTTTGTTGTGGGCCGCTCGCTCTGGAGGCAAGTCATTTTTACTAAAGGAGATTTGATTGACAGCAAAGAACCTTTCTGCCATTCTTTCGAGTTGTTCGACTGACGTTTCAATTGGCACATACGCCTCATTCAAAGTTTTCATTATGATCTTCTGATGTTCGGAGGATTTCGTCATAAATGACAGCTACGATACTTGTTCCGGATATTTTCTCAATTGATCTACTACCTCATAATAAGGCATCTTCATTTTCTGGAAGAAAGCCTCTGCTTGCTCAGTACTCAAAGCCTCTGCTTGCTCAGTACTCACTGGCTTCTTGGATGGAAAGCGCTTTCGTATGGCATCCTGTATATTTGAATATTTCTCAACAGAGTCTTTTCCTGGAAGTTCTCCCGAGATTTTCTTTGCCTTTGTATGTAACTAGTGTCTGCTGATAGTTTCATGGCGCCGCAGAAGGGTCTGTCATTGGCTTCTATGCACACGTCCAATAACCACTAGCTCATTTAGCCGAGGCAGTTTAATTGTCCCCCGTACCACATAAGCTCCTTTTGGTACATACATTTGCGTCCCCTTTTTCACTTCGAACTTCTTTGGAGCGCTCACAACTAGTGATTTTTCTTGAAAACCTCGCGGAACATAGAGAATTACGTTTTTAGGAGGCACCGTCTCTGCTTTTATTTCAACCTTCTTCTCAGGTTCAGTATGGATGATTTTATTCTTCTTTTCCCCTATTTCTTGCTCCGGGGATGCCTTGGGCTTCCTTTCTGCATCGGCGATAGCAATTATAGCTTTCAAGGTTGGATCAAACTCCATGTCTTCACATATCATCTCGATTACCGGCCTGTTGTTGTGAGCGGGCAACAGATTGTTGGTCATATTTGGGACTTCCTCGTCCCTTAGCACTATCTTCCCCTGTTATATCAAATCTTCCACGGCTTTCTTCAACGTCCAACAGTTGTGTGTACTATGCCCCTCAGCTCCTGAGTGATAAGCACATCGGATGCCCCGTTGATAGGATGGTGATTCCAGGTTTTTCCTGTTTTGGGGTATGGGTTGCAGAAAATTCATTTGAACCAGCTTCGGGAACAGACTGGAATAGGGTTCACCGATTGGTGTTAAGTTTGGTCTAATGGGTGGTTCCCGAGGACGGAAGTTATTCTGCAGGGGTCAAGGATTATAGTGGTTCTGGTGAGGAGGATGATTTCTTTGGAATGGAGGTTGATTTCTATTGGTCTGTGGCGGCAGTCTGGCAAAGGGTTGAGCATTCATGATTGCATAAGGTGCGGGAGCATAAGCCATATATGAATGAGGATTGTAGTGTTGAGGGGTTCTTTTGGAAAACACGGGTCTAGGAGCCCGATATCTTCTTCCCCTTGATGTTGCCATAACTGTTTCCTCCTTCTTTTTACCTTTGGCCATTCCTACAGACCCACCTTGGATGGCTTGGGAGGTTGCTCTGATGGCTGACTGACTCAAAATCCTTCTCGTTTTCAAACTGTTCTCTACCATTTCACCAATTTTGATGGCCTCTGCAAAAGGCTTGCCCATGGTCGACATCATGTTTTGGAAGTAATCTACTTCCTGAGCCTGGAGGAAGACAGTGACCATTTCTACTTCATCCATGGGAGGTTTCACCCTCGATGCATGTTCATGCCATTTAATAGCATATTCTCTGAAGCTTTCCGAGGGTTTCTTCTTCAAATTTGCCAAAGAATTCCGATCTGGTGCGATGTCGATGTTATATTGAAACTGCCTTACAAAATCTATGGCAAGATCATCCCAAAAGTGCCATCGTGAGACGTCTTGGTCCATGTACCATTCTGAGGCAATGCCTACTAAGCTCTCTTCGAAGTAAGACATCAACAACTCTTCTTTTCTGCCAGCCCCAAGCAACTGATTATAATACTTTTTCAAGTGAGCGATGGGATCGCCATGCCCATCATACTTTTCGAATTTTGGCGTTTTCAAACCCGAGGGCAAGTGCACATGAGGGAACATGCACAGATCTGTATAAGAAATACTTTTTTGCCCACTCAAGACTTACATATTCTTTAAACTCTGCTCAAGGCTCCTCATTCTTTTCGCCATCTTGTCTTGTTCAAGAGCTTTGAGAGTCTTATCTTGCCCTGGTGTAAGCTCATATGGTGGTGCCTTAGAGTAAGTATATGTGGGATAATGAGGAGGATCCTCCTTAAAGACAGGGTTTTGAAAGGTGAAAATAGAAGGATCAACAGCAGGCCTCGGCAGTAAAGGTTGTGTTGTAGCAGAGCATGGTGGAGCAGTGAAAATATTAGGAGCTGCTCTTGATGGGAACACCTGGGGGTGGACCTCAGAAGGTGTTCCTATGAAGTGGGCGATCATAGTAGGCTATCCCAACGGAGAATTTGAGTGGCTAATGGGGACGTTGGAAGTACCCCCGAATCTAGGAAATAGTTCAGGAAATCCAGGGATGGCGCTTGGAGGTTCTCTTCCATTGGTCCAGGCGTCCCACATCTCCATGAGTCGGAGACATACTATCTGGTTCTCTTCAGCCATGATGGACTCAGATATTGGGACCCCCGAGATGGGGCTATCTTCATATATAGGAATTGCGGGCAAAGTCATTTCTGTAGACATTTCCACACTTCCTCTCGATCTGGTAAAGTATTGATGTGATGCCAGTGTACAACAACCAACCAGTGTTTCCAAAAGCTAAGCTAGAATCGACAGCAACAACGGTTAGTTTGAAACAAATAACAGATAAGTAACCGCACATTGGGGTGCGATGCACCTATACAGTTAAATGAGTATCTACATATTTGGTACGGTTGCATGTGTCACCCCAACTTTTCCTTTGTTTTTCTTGCTTTTGCTTTCTCTTTTTGTTTTTCTCTCATTTTTCCTTTCCTCTGCTTATTCATTTTCTGCTTTTCCTTTTCTTTTGCCATGGTTTTTTCTCTCGATTCCTTATTTCTTCTTTTCTGTTTCTTTTTCTCTCTTGTTTTTCCTTTTATTTGCTTCCCTTGTATTTTTTTTTTCTTAGGGTTACGGTCGAATCTTATGGAGATTTCCTGCGTATTATGACCCCGCATGAATCAGACCAAGCGTAGTTCTTACAAATAAGGTAAATAAGCTAACTCTTTTTTCTGTTTTTTTTGTTTTTTTTTGTTTGAATTTTCATTTATTTTCTCTTTTTTCTAACACGAAAGAAAAATATATTATTTTTTTTGGATTTTGAAAGTTTCCTCTTAAATTTTAGAAGAGGGACTTTTACGAAAACGTTTTGGATTTTTGAGCAAAAAATATTTTCGGACTCAATTTTTCAAAATTTGTATATTTTTTTTTATATTTTATATTTATGACAGAAAGACATCTAAGGAGAATTTTAATGATTTATTTTGACCTAAAAGGAAAAAGTGGCTATTTTTTCAAAATTTTCTTTATTTAGAAAAACAAGGACTTGGTTTTGCAGGTATGGCCTTTCAGCACTTCTGGGAGGAAGATTTTAAGGCTGTGCCCGCAAACCATTTAAAAATGACTCGGGGTGGCTATTTTTGCAAAAACAGCCTTCCTGCGCCCTTTTCGGGACATTCGACTTATTTTAAATAAGAATGGCATCACCCGACTTACTTATTACAAAAATAAAAATTTTGACATTTTTTGGGCTATTTTTGCAAAAGGGAAGGTTGGACCCGATGAGGGTTGTCTACGTATCTCACATCTGGTGAGAATCAAACCAGCGTAGTTCGGGCAGATTTGCCAAAATCAAATGTATAGTTTTGAACAACAATTTTCATCTTCAAAAATTTTCTTTTCCATTTTATTTTAAAAATTCGGCAGCATTTTGGTACTGTGTGGGCATTGGTTTTTTCAAGCGGTTACCCTCACTTAGTCCTAACACTGCTATTTTTCTCAATTTTCTCTCATTATATACTAGCTGGTCAACATGCAAATCCAAAGCAAATGAATGCACAAGTAGCACGTAAGATGCATTAGGATGATCTTTTTATTTCAGGTCACCTGTCCTAGACGGACCCAACCCCCTGTGTTGAATCCCCTAAGTCAAATGCGCGTGATGCAAACAAATGTTCCTACTAGGGATCCGGCATGAGGCTTTTTTCTTCTATGTTTAAACCCTAGGTTTACTGGTCTAGACCTAACTTACTCGAGCGGACAACTCGAGTCGAGTGGGAGGCAGCGTACCGGGGATACAGAAGCTTTGCCGGCTTAGCAACTTATCCAAACCTCGTTCTAAATGGGAAAAGACTCTAAATAGAAGAGAAGCTACACGAAGTGCACCCTTCTCCATGATGTACAAGACTCAGAGAGAGGAAGGGATTCGTAATAGTTTATATACAATTCAACAAATATCAAAGCGGTAAAACATTTAGTACATATAGCATGGAACATGTAGAAAATCAGATAAATCCAAATATAAAAACTATACTAAGCTCGATTTCTTGAACCCTGAATCGGAATTCTGGGTTCGTGTCCACAGCAGAGTCGCCAGAGCTGTCACACCTTTTTTACACACCACCCCAAAGGATAATGTATAAGGGAGTTTTTCCATTTAAAGTGAAATTATTCGAAATGGGATTATTGATTTATTTAGAGTCTCCACTTGGGATAGGTTTGGTTTTTGGTGTCCCAAGTCACCAGTTTTACTTGAATCCTAAATCGAGGAAAATTTTCAACTTCCCCATTGGAGTCTGCGAACCAGAAATTCTGAATAAGGAATTGTGTTGACCCGAGGGAAGGTGTTAGGCACCCTCGGATCTCGTGGTTCTAGCACGGACGCTTAAATTATTACAATTGGCTAAAATCCTATTTTAATACATGTCATCCTATAGTGCAATTTTTAGAATTATTTACCACTTTCAATTGAAAATTTTAAGAAATTGAACGTCGTATAAAATATGTTTTCGGATCACGTCACATGAAATGCACCCGAATCCTTGATACATTTTAGTCAACGTTTTGGGATTTGGATTTGGATCGGATGAAATGTACACCCGAACTTAGGAAGGTAAAATTATTAAAGAACGCACCTAAAACGACTAACGTGTTATTAACTTTGCGGGAGGACATGAAAATTCGCTAAATAGCACGTCGCGAATTCGACTTATTTTAATATAAACATTTGAAGAGGGCCACGCAATTTATGTATTTTGTTTGGCGTAGCGCACCTCGTTTTATTTTTAAAGGTCGTCCTAAAAGCAAACTATTATTTTCTATTGAATTTGTCTATAAAAGGGCCCTAATTAATTAACATTATTAATTGCTATTATTAAAATATACAAGGAATTTGGGCCTCGAGTTCAAGTCCACACCTGAACAAGAGGAAAACCTCTTAATTCAAGTATGGTACATAACTAGAAGACCAAAACCCATGTTACAAAATTATTTCAAAAAAAATCAGTGTGAATCCAAGCCCTTAGCCTTTTTTGAGGCTTCAAACTTAGTCCAAGAGGAAACCAAACTCAGTTAGCCTCACGTTGGGCCCTGTACAGATAATTCCAGGCCTAAACTTAATAGCTGGACTTAATGATTTGCATGTGCCTGCCAGTCTCAAATCCAAACACATTTATTTGATTGTTAGCAATCTCTATATTGAAATACTGATATTTGCTTTTTGAACCTTTACACATCGAGTTTCAGACCTCATTACACTGAATCATCTTAATAAAATCAGAACAAACATCTCGATATCTAAACAAGCCCGAATTGATTTTTAATTTTTAAACTAAATTTCCTTTATCTATTTACCTACTATGTAGTTTCTGAGTGTTAACAACAGCTTAAACATCATTTATCACCAAAGGCCCAAAACTGGAAACATTTGCCTTAACTTAACAATTTAATTATGAATGTAAATGCCAAATACATCTACTAAAACAGTTCAATTGTATAATCTAATGGAGGTTCAACTCCGATGACCTTCAAATCTTAACTGATACTGTTATTTAGTACCCTAGGTATTAAGCTGGCTATAGCTATCAAAATAAACATTAATCCAATGAAATGAGTAAATGAAAATGCATCAATCCATAGTCCATTATTTATGTTAATACAAACTAAAATAAACTAATACTAGATAAATACACATCAACTAGCATCTATTTAGCTACAGATATAAGATAATCCAAACAAGCACAAATTTAGAGGCAAATGTGTGAGTACTTTTCATTTCATTTCCAACTCAATGCTACATCAAGGCAAATTCGAAGTGTGTACCTGGAATTGTAATGAAATAGAAGAGAAGAAGAGAGTCAGCAGCAGTAAACAGTGGCTAACCAACAGCAACAGGTTCAATTTCAACCCCAAAACAATGTCAAAACACCCAGGAATGATTTGTAGAAGGACAAACAACAGTAAATCACTGAACACAGATCAGATGAAGCCAAACAGACTCAAAATTGACCTAAAAATCCTTGTGAACTTGAACTCACGAAATCTAAAGATGTTCAAACCATTTTGACCACATATGAATCGAGAGCTTGATCTAAAAGCTAAAATTCAAGCTTGACCTAAGGGGATCTTCAATGAAACAGGGTTTTTGAAGTTTTTATGCTAATTTGTTTGGATTTTGAAGAGTAGAGATTTAGAAGTGAACTACTCAGATGCTTAGATTTCAATTTTGTTTTGGATTTTGAATTTTTGGAACTTTCAGAGGTTGGAATTGTTTGGAAGCCTTTGGGGGGAATTTCACATCTAAAAACTTTTGGGGAATTTTCAGATGCTAAAACTTGTTAAGGAAGGCAGGCGGGCTGCCTTTTATAGGCAAAAATGAGGGGAAGCTTCCAGATTTCAATTACCCTTTTTCCCCCTTTTTATTTCAGTTTTTTATTAATTAGACCTTCATTTTTTGACTTGTTTCTCAAGTTACTGCCCTAAGTTTTGATATTTTAATTAAGGCCCTATTTTAGAAGATTCTAGCTTCAACTACAACATTCCTACCCAATCCTGAATGCCTAAATTACCCCTGAACTTAATTTGAAATTACTAACCTAATACTAACTAAACCTTAGCCCATTTACCCTGGTTAGAACGTGACTATGTCTAGACTTCAAAGAGTTTGAACTCAGCTATATCCAAATAACTGAATTAATAAAATCTAACTAATAGCAAACCAAGGAATTACTGATCAAAATAGACACTAATAATAATTAAAAAAAAACAAAAATAGATACTAACTAAACAGGATTGACTAAACCAAAACCAATTAAAAGAAATTAAAGCCTATGTTAATAGAAAATAAATACTGAATTGAAACATATATCAAAACAGAATTATACTGCAATCAAAAGTCACACAAATAGGATTAACCCTAAACCAAATCAAACAAAAATTAAACTAACTGAAATAGAAGCATTTACAGGAACAGAATCAAACAAAATTAAACTAACTAAAAAAAATAAATCAAAGCATCAGTCATGAACAACAAAATTAGACTAAGGAAAATCGAAAGCTTATGATAACAGAATCAAACTAAAAAAACTTACTAACTAAGAAAACAAAAATCATGAAGCAAAGAACAGGAAAAACAACAAGAAAAGAAAAGAAAATAAAGATGAAAATACCTCGACTTGAATCCAGTGGCCCTTCTTTGACAAATTCGGCCTATAATCATCCCTAATTATGTGTTTCCATGAGAAAATACCTAATTAAGGGCTATTATAGCCCGAAAACCCTTTATCCCCAATTTGCATGCATTAGGGTTCTTGGCCAGACTTCAATCTAAAATTCGAGGAAGACCAGTGAGATTTCGGGGAAACTAATTAGAGATTTAGGAAGAGGGGGTCGAGGAGGCCATGGGGTGTGGTTTTGGTTGGATTTTGGGGAGTTAGGGTTTTGACCGAATTTTCAAATGCATATTTGAGAAGTTGAGTGGGGATTCGAAGGAAAAGGTTTAGGAATTTAGAAAGGGGGGGGTGAGGGGATGTTGTGGTGTAAATTTGGGGCCGTTTGGTGGTGGCGCAGCCTTGTGCTGCGGAGGCGGCGTCCACAAATTTGATTATTCGAGAAGATGGGATATGATTTGAAAGAAAACATGGTCGGATTCGAGATGGGGGGGAGGAGGTTCAGGGCTTTATTTTTGGGGTTCATCGGAGCATCACCGCCGACGGAGGCGATATCCGGCCGGCGGCGACGGTAGAGGGGGGCAGAGATGGGAAGGGGGTCTCTAGAGTTTGTGTGGGGTGAGAAATAGACGATGGACCCGGGGGGGTAGGCTCATCCGACATTTATATATTTATGCTTGCCCAGTTCCTGCCGTAGGATCAAGAATCCTCGACGGCCAGGATTAATTCCTATGAAACGACGTCGTTTTGGAGCGTCCAATGGACCGGACTAAGTTGGGTTGTGGGTTTGGGCTCATTTGAAATGGATTTTGGGAGGGGTTTTTGGGCTGTTTTTTGGATTGGCCCAAGCAAATTAACAGCCTATTAATTGTTAAAAATCCTCTTTTTAATTTCTTTATTTGTTTTCTTCTTTTCTTCCTTTATTCATTAAATTTTTTTTCCAGATTTTATCAGGTACAAAATTAAAAATAGACAAGACCTGATTTAAACTCTAAAAGTAAAACTAATTAATTCTCAAAAATTAAACAAATCCTAGTTTTAAAAGAAAGCTTAAGACAAAATCAAAATTAAAAGTAAATAATACAAAAGACTATTTTTAATTATTTTCTCTTATTTTCAATGATGTTAATTAATCTAAAAATCTAGGATTGGGTCCTCAATGCAAGTAATTTTTTTTTATGACAACTAAATAAATGCACACAAAATGCAAACAAAACACAAAATCACACAATTGATTCCCTAAAATTCAAATAATAAATGAAAAATCCTAATTTTAAGAATTCTATATGAATATTTGAGCGAGGCAAAAATCACGTGCTCACAATGGTAACAAAAACCCTAATGGAGGGGATTCGTGGGCAGGCATTTAGTATTGTACATATGATTATTACAGACATATACCAAGCCTTAGAGAAATGTCAACAAGGAGCAAAAGACTTTGAAGGCTGCAATCTGCTACTTCAACTTTGGCTCATGGAGCATCTCCAGAAGGGCTAATATCGACAAGAAATTCAGTAGGGACTGGGATGATCACATCACTTTCCACCATCCAAAGCGAATGAATTACATCCCCGACATGTTTGCCCAGCCCGAGATGCTAAAGGATGGGTTGATCTATTTGATAATTTGACCGAGGAACAAGTTCAGTGGATGTTTGAATGGTTTTCGATGGTGGAGTTCATCATCCGATCTAGAGACACACCTTTCCTAATACTAATTGGCCTAAGGGGAACCTATCCTGACGTCCCTCGGCGAGTTATGAGGCAAGCTGGTAGGAAGTAGGTGATACCTAGGGTCGACAAGATGAGCCACTTTCGAGACAAGTTCCAAGGCGATGATAGTCCTTACAAGTGCGAGGCCCAACACATATGGCATAACAAGATCGTGATGGGAAGAGACACCATAGAACCAGACAGATACCACGCCAATTGCACGCCTTTCAATTCAGATTGGTTGGAAGATAATCATGATGGTTTGGGCTAGCTAAGGTTTTTTCAAGGCCATAGGATTATAGATGAAAAGGCTGAAGGATAAGTCAAGTACAACCAGTTGCACAAAAGGATCCGCGTGTGCAAAAGTGAACATCACAAAATACAAGAGTCCAACAAAAAGCTAATCGAGAAATGGAAAGTTATGACTACCAAAGCCAGCAAAAAACTGGGATACTTGGAGCTACGCATAGTAGAATTGGAAAGAAAGTATCTCAAAAGGGTTGAGCATTGTCAAGAGGCTAAAGGGCTTAAGGCGGATATCTAGCCAGAGCATACCTGTTGCTGGGAGTTTGCGAGTTAGGGAAGCTGTTCGAAGGAGCCAAGAAAGCCGAATCTGGGGAAGGTCCTTCTGGGACCAAATAGATAGGAATTTATCTTCTTTGCTTAAAATGTAACAAGGCCAATGGCCATTAGTGACTTTTATTTCTTGCTTATTTAATGTCGATTTGGGATTCGTCTTATCTTTATCAATGAAATGAGGCATTTAGCATTCTAAGTTCTCCAAATCAATTTGTTGCTAGGACTACCTTGGGCACAACGAGGTTCCCAAATAAGGGCACAATTTACATTCCTACACTACATGTTTAAATATTGCAACACTTTTTATAATCCTCACTAACTTGTTTACCTTTTTGTTTTATTTTTTTATTATTCCCATCCCCAAAGGTTAGTTCATGCACACTGGCAACATCATCTTATTTCATGAGATCCAGGGGCCCTCCACCCACTCCTCCTGCTAGTCCTGTTAAGAACAAGAACAAAGGCAAAATGGAAGATTTGAACGTTAGAAAGGAGAACACAATAGCAAAGGCCACTTATGGGCATGGTATTCGGGTTTCCAATGAAAATGTGTCACAACTTGAGCAGAAATTGTTGAAGTTTCAACAAGAGCTTGATCAAGTTCGGAATCTGGCCAACCTATCCTTCTCCCTCAGTACCCCAGACACCATCTTCCCCAACGGTCAAAATCCCACACCTTTACAAAAGCAACCAAATCATCCTACTGCTCCAACAAAGAACCAATGCAACACTTACCACGCTCCAAACAACATTCCACTACTCATCCCCGAACCACAAAACTCCGCAAATGACCATTTCCACATCAACACATTAGGCCACCACAACAATCCTATCTACGTGGAGACCATGCCACTCTCCACCCAACCTATATCTGGCATCGCCAAGTCTGATAAAAAGGATCTACTCATCAAAAACATGGCTGAAGAGCTCAAGAAAATAACTAGCCGAATCCAAGGCGTTGAAGCAAGTAAAGGGATCTAAGGGTTGAACTATGAAGATCTCTGCATACAACCAGATGTCGAACTACCAGAGGGGTAAAAACCTCTAAAGTTCGAGATATTTGACAATACAGGTGATCCAAGGGTCCATCTGAGAACATACTGCGACAAGCTTGTCAGTGTAGGAAAAGACGAAATGATCCGTATGAAACTGTTTATGAGGAGTCTGAAAGGAGATGCACTATCTTGGTACATCAACCAAGATCCTAAGAAGTGGTCGAACTGGGTAGGTATGGCATCTGATTTTATGGACAAGTTCAGGTTTAACACAGAGAACGCGCTAGATGTATTCTATATCCAGAATCTAAATAAGAAGCCCACAGAGACATTTCACGAGTATGCTACTTGCTGGAGGTCCAAAGCTGCTAAGGTCAGACCCGCCTTAGAAGAAGAACAAATGAACATGTTTTTTGTTTGGGCTTAGACCCACAATACTATGAACGGTTGATGGTGATTGAAAATTATAAGTTTTCTAACATTATCAAGTTGGAGGAACATATTGAGGAAGGTATTAAGAGCGGTGTAGTTACAAACTTTGAGGCCTTGCAAGCTACAAATAAGGCCTTGCAGTCTAGTGGTATGTCTAAGGAGAGGGACGTAGGGGCCATGATGGTTGCACAAAGGACCAAGTCTCCCCTCAAATACCAAAACTATCCAATACCTACACTCACATATCAGCGAACACCAAATTACCAAGCACCCTCCTACCAAGCTCTACCACTAACTTATCAGTCACCTCCACCTTCCACATATCAGCCTACCTCGCCCAGATACTCCCAGCCCGCTCATGTCTACCAAACTTACAACGCCCAACCATCTCATTACCAATCACCCCCCACACGCCAAAAATTCCCTAAGCCCTGACCTAATTTTGATCGGAGACCTCCAAAACAATATACATCCATCGCCGAACCCATTGACCAGCTATATGAGAGACTGAAAGTAGTCGGTTATGTCACCCCCGTCCCTGCCACAACCCCTGAGAATCCTTCTCAGTGGGTTAACCCGAAAAATTTTTGTGCATATCACTCTGGAATGAAGGGACACACCATCAATGAATGCTGCTCTTTAAAAGATAAGATACATACCCTAATTGATAATAAGGTCATTGTAGCAAAGGAAGCCACTCTGAACGTCCACAACAACCTTCTACCAAACCATGAAGGCTGGGGTATTAACATGATTGAAGTAGAGGATGATTGGGATCCCGAAGGGTCCATCGGGTTAATCGCAGAAGGCGATGATCCAAAGAAACCAACAATTACCCATCATAGTCCAGATCCAACCGTCCGAGGTCACTGAGGTAGATCTGTCTATCCCTCTTGAGTTTGAAGCAGCGCCATCAATAAAGGCACCAACACCATTTAAGGTTGATGTTTTTCCACCCAAAGAACATATCCCATTCGAAGTAAAAGTAGCTGCACCGATTCCCGTGGCGATGTCCACCATGCTGTCATTACATACAAAAGCTATGCCCTGGGACTATACCGCCGAGGCTAGGAGGAAAAGGCTAAGTCAGATTCGAAGAGACTATTACAACTTAGGGTATGACAAGAACTGGAAGAGTCTATACCTCGAACACCTAGCTAAGTCAAGCAAGCAGGCCTCCAACCGGCCACCCATCATTGATATGGGTCCAGACAAACTTTCAAGGAAAATACATGCCAAGGAGTATTCGGTCATTGACCAGTTGAACAAGACGCCAGCATAAATATCCATCCTCTCGTTGCTCTAGAAGTCCAAAACACACAAGAATGCTCAGTTGAAGGTGTTGAGTGAAGCCTACGTACCAAGTAACATCACTAGCAGGGAAATGGCCAATATGGTGGGGCAAGTGCTAGAAAGCCATAAGGTCACCTTTTATGAGGACGAGCTGCCGCCTAAAGGGCTAGGTCACAACAAAGCACTACACATCACTGTATAATATAAAGACTATTTCATCACAAGGATCCTGATCGATGGGGGTTCCAGCCTTCACATTTGTCCTTTGGTAACAAGCAAGAAGATGGGTAAAGGGCTGCATGAGATAAAGGAAGGAGCAATCAATGTGAAAGCTTTTGATGGGTCTCAGAGGTCCACCATCAGTGAGATTAGTCTGTGTCTGCAGATTGGACCAACCTGGTTCGAGGTCGATTTTCAAGTAATACATGTGCCAGCGTCCTACAACTTGTTGCTAGGACTACCCTAGATTCATAATAATGGGGCCGTAGCTTCAACATTGCATCAGGCCGTAAAGTTCAAATGGAATCACCAGGAAGTGATCATTCATGGTGACGGCAGCAGTCCTATATACAGTCGCCAGATCATTCCGGCAATCAGAGAAAGAAGAAAGCTAGGTAGAGAAACTTACCACCATATCAAGCGAGTTAATGTTGTCGACTGAGACAAATGGTGGGATAACAAGATCGAGAGTATATTGAATTGTAATGGGTACGAACCTGGCAAAGGACTTTCCAAGAACCTCCAAGGGATCTCTAAACCTATAAAACTCAACAAACATGGCACTACTTTCGGTTTGGGATATGAATACACCTGGGAGGAGTTCAATAATTGGTTGCCACCATGGCGCGGTCCTTACTACCCATTAGAACAGCCAATACCACACCCGGAGCAGACTTTCCAACAGGCCGACGTTGTCTATGGGGCAGAGGAAGAAGAAGCACGCGCGGTACTGAAAACTTATTTCTAAAGGACAATGATATGGATTGTCGTGTTATTCTTGAGGAGGAGTGGGAGGAAGGTCCTTCCATGCAAGCTGTGAGCAGAGGGGCATACCTCAACAATTGGACCATCAGGACCACCACTGCCCGACGAGCCTCGGGGTAGCAAGGCTAAAACAAGCACTATTCACTATTTTATTTACTGAATTATTTTCTTTTTGCATTTTTCAATTCCCACAATAAGATATTCAATGTTCAAAACAATTATTCAGTTTATCGAAGCATGTTTGATTTTTCCAATGAATTAATATTTATTTCTATCATTTTCTACTTATTCACCTATACAACCTTACTATTACTTATCTTGATGAACGAATGACAGTGACATGTAACGAGACAACACAACAAATGGACTTTTATTCCAAAGAGGATGACATACCTGAGGAGATCATTAAAGAAGTTGAGAACTTTGAAAACAGACCTAAGTCCAACCTGGACGAAACCGAAATTGTAAACCTGGAAGACGCAGAAAATGTCAAGGAAACACGAATCAGCATTCATCTATCACCATTAGAGAAGAAAGAATATACAGAATTTCTCAAGGAGTATAAGGACATATTCGCCTGGTCATATGATGACATGACCAGTCTGAGTACGTCTATTATGGCTCACAAACTACCAACCAATCCAATGTGTCCACCGGCAAAGCAAAAGCTCCAAAAGTTCAAGCTTGATATGAGTCTGAAAATCAAGGAAGAAGTCACCAAGAAGATCAAAGCTAAGGTTCTCAGGGTGGTTGAGTACATGACATGGTTAGCCAACATTATGCCAGTACCAAAGAAAGATGGGAAGTTCAGAGTCTGTGTCGACTACTGAGATCTCAACCGGGCCAGTCCGAAAGACGGCTTTCCTTTGTTGAATATACACATCCTGATTGACAATTGCGCCAATCATGAGCTACAGTGATTTGTGGATTGCTTTGCTGGTTATCACCGGATTTGGATGAATAAGGAAGATGCTTAGAAAGCGGCATTCATTACGCCATGGGGAATGTATTGTTACAAGATGATGTCGTTCGGCCTGAAGAATGCAGGGGCCACCTGAGGGCCATGACTACCATTTTCCATGATATGATACACAAGGAGATTAAGGTATATGTAGATGATGTCATCACCAAGTCCAAGAAGGCCATTGGTCACATGGAAGATTTGAGGAAGTTTTTCAATAGATTGCGGAGGTACAAACTGAAACTAAACCCCGCGAAATGCGCATATGGGGTTTCTGCTGGAAATTTGCTTGGGTTTATTGTGAGCCGCTGAGGAATAGAACTAGATCCATCAAAGGTCAAAGCAATTAAAAAACTACTACCATAAAAGAACAACAAAGATGTGATAAGTTTCCTGGGAAGACTGAACTACATCAGCCAATTCATAGTGCAGTCTACAGTTATCTGTGAGCCAATCTTTAGGATGTTAAAGAAGGACTCTGCTACAAAATGGATCGATAACTGCCAAAAGGCGTTTGATAAAATCAAGTAGTATATGCCAACATAACCAGTCCTAGTTCCTCCCGAGCCAGATAGACCCTTACTGCTCTACCTTGTAGTGTTTGATGGAGCTTTTGGCTGCATTTTGGGACAACACGATAAAACAGGGAGAAAGGAGCAAGCCATTATTTTCTCAGCAAGAAGTTCACTCTGTACGAAGCCCGGCATTCTCTTTTGAAACGCACCTGCTATGCTTTGACTTGGGTGGCTCAGAAGCAGAGAGCCTATACCAGGAACCTTATATCAAGGATGGACCCTTTAAAATACATATTTCAGAAGCCTAGGCCCACTGGCAAGCTAGCCAAGTGGCAAATCCTACTGAGTGAGTTCAACATTGTTTATTTAACTCAGAGGGCGGTCAAAAGACAGGCACTGGCAGCCCACCTTGCTGAATACCCCATTGACGGAGAATATGAACCTTTGAAAACACATTTTCCTGATGAAGAGGTAGCATTCATAGGAAAAGACATTGCAGAATCCTATGACGATTGGAGAATATTCTTTGATGGAGCAGCAAACTTCAAAGGAGTTGGCATAGGAGCACTCTTGGTATTAGAAATTGGTTAGCATTATCCAGTGTTTTCCGAACTCAGGTTCCCCTACACCAACAATATGGCCGAATATGAAGCCCGCATCTTAGGCTCAAGATGGCCATTGACATAAATGTGCAAGAGCTGCTAGTGATGGGAGGTTCATATTTCCTCCTACATCAGGTACGAGAGGAATGGGCAACAAATAACTCCAAGATACTCCCGTATTTGCATCATGTATAGTAATTGAGAAAGAGGTTCACGAAGAAGGAATTCTAACATGTTCCCATGGTCAAGAATGAATACGCTGATGCATTGGCTACCCTATCATCCATGATACAGCATCCCGACAACAATTTCATTGATCCCATTTCGGTAAAAAATCATAATCAGCTAGCTTACTGCGCCCATGTTGAAGAGGAAGCAGATGAAAAGCCTTGGTTTAATGATATCAAGGAATATTTGGCGAAAGGATAGTACTTGTAGCTTGCCAATCATACTCAGAAATGCACACTTCGGAGATTGTCCAACAATTGCTTTCACAGCGGAGGAATCCTGTATAGGAGGGCTCCTAATTTGGCATTGTTAAGGTGAGTTGATGCAAAAGAAGCATCCAGGCTACTAGAAGAAATTCATGCTGGGACATGTGGTCCACATATGAACAGTTTTGTCTTAGAAAAGAAGATATTCCAAGTCGGTACCTTTGGATAACAATGGAAATAGACTGCATCCAGTATGTCCAAAAATACCATCACTGTCAGATACATACAGATATGATAAAGGTACCTCCGAGCGATCTTAACACAACAAGCTCACCGTGGCCATTCGTCGCTTGGGGAATGGGCATCGTTGGAACAATTGAGCCTACTGATTCCAATGGACACAGGTTCATCCTAATGGCAATTGACTATTTCACCAAGTGGGTCAAAGCAGCATCTTACAAAGCAGTGACTAAGAAAGTCGTGACACTCTTTGTCCGAAACTGCATTTTTTGTCGCTTCGGTATTCCAGAGTCAATCATTACTGATAATGGCTGCAATCTCAATAGTGACTTGATGAAAATCATGTGTGAAACCTTTAAGATCAGACACAAGAATTCCACAGTCTACAGGCCTCAGATGAATAGAGCTGTAGAAGCCGCAAACAAGAAAATCAAGACGATATTGAGCAAAATGATAGAGAAGCATAAGCAGTGGCACAAGAAGTTATCATATGCTCTACTGGGGTAACGCAACACAGTTCGCACATCAACTGATCCAACCCCCTATATGCTGGATTATGGTACAGAGGTCGTCATTCCTGCTGATGTAGAAATTCCTTCCTTGAGGATCATACAGGAAGCTGAGCTTAATGATGCAGAGTGGGTGAAGAGTTGTTACAAGCAGCTAGCCTTTATAGATGGAAAGCGAATGAACGCAGTTTGCCATGGTCAACTCTATTAGAACAGAATGTCCAGAGCCTTCAACAAGAGAGTCAAGCCGAGACGTTCACACTAGGGCAGCTGGTATTAAAGAAAATTTTTCCACATCAGGATGAAGCCAAAGGGAAGTTCTCTCCCAACTGGCAGGGTCCATACATGGTTTACCAAGTTCTGACAGGAGGGGCCCTCATACTTGTAGAGATGGACGGAGAAGTCTGGCCAAAGCCGATAAATTTAGATGCAGTCAAGTGTTACTATGTATAATCTTTATGTTTTCCCTATATGATATAATTTGAACTACGCCCAACCTAATTCTCGTTTAAGAGGGTATATGTAGGCAGCCCTATGGGTTCGGTCACAATTCAATAAAATTTTCATTTCCCCCCGATATTGGAAACTTGGGTAGAATTTTGAGGAGGACCCTCAAAATTCCAAAGTAATTTATGCTGATCGTTGCACGAGCAACAGTCAGAAAGGTTAACCCATCAAACTGGGGCAGAATTTCGAGGAGGGCCCTCAAAAATCCATAGTGAGAGAGGTTGCAATGTCTCAAACAACATGAGAGTCATCGGTTCATCTAAAAGCTATTTTAATTATACATTTATGTCATACTTTTAAAAAAATTGCACATGTCTATTATTGAAACTGCTTTATTTAAGCGACTTTACCCCAACGATACAGATAGTATTTCCAGATCAAAGCCGAACGAGTCAAGCAAATCCAGCGAGGATATGGCTAACCTTCCTCTTTACAAAACTCACAAATTTTCTTTGGATGCAGGCACTAAGATTATGAAATAATTGAACATATTGTATGCCTATAGAACAAACATTGTTCAATAATACGATTCTTCGAACCATTGCACTTACCAACATTAGCTATCAGCATGCACCCGTAATGTTCTGTATGTCACAACGCTTCCAATAATCACCACGCCGCAATCTTCTATCAGCTAAGGAAACTCTACTGGCATTTGCTATTTTATTTCTTGCATAAGGCTACCATTTCACCTTCCAAGGTTAAGCTCTACCTCTATCTGCATCTGCATTGCATAAGTTTGTTATTTTTCCTTCCAACTTGTATAAGGCTACTATTCAACCTTCCAACTTGCATAAGGCTACTATTCTGCCCTCCCACTTGCATAAGGCTACCATTCCGCCTTCCAATCTGCATAAGGCTACCATTCCACCTTCCGGGGTTAAGCTCTACCTCTATCTGCATCTGCATTGCATAAGGCTACAATTATGCCTTCTGGGGTTAAGATCTACCTCTATCTACATCTGCACTGCATAAGTCTACCATTCTGCCTTTCGGGTTAAGCTCTACCTCTATCTGCATCTGCATTGAATAAGGCTACCATTTTGCCTTCCGAGACTAAGCCCTATCTGTATCCATATTGCACGGCTGAAAGATCGTCACATTGCACGACTGAAAGATCGCCACATTGCACGGCTGGAAGATCGCCATATTGCATGGCTGAAAGCTCACCAC
Organism: Nicotiana glauca; assembly: GCA_026770625.1. NCBI lineage: Eukaryota > Viridiplantae > Streptophyta > Magnoliopsida > Solanales > Solanaceae > Nicotiana > Nicotiana glauca. The sequence continues at coordinate 181,383 of MU703149.1, forward strand.
ATTGCACGGCTGAAAGATCTCCACATTGCACGGCTGAAAGATCGCCACATTGCACGGCTGAAAGATTGCCACATTGCACGGCTGAAAGATTGCCACATTGCACGGCTGAAAGATCGCCATATTGCACGGCTGAAAGATCGCCATATTGCACGGCTGAAAGATCGCCACATGTTACTGCATCATTCATGGGCTGAAATATCGCCAACTTATCCAAAGGCATCATCATTCGGAGCCACCATCCTCATAGCCCGAGAACAACATGTCATGGCTTGAGGACCCCTGTCAATCTTTTTGCATATCATTATTCAAAGGTGTCATGGTTCGGAGGCACCATTCTCATAGCCTGAGAGCATCATTTCATGCCCTGCGAAATCGTTTATTATACGCATCATGTCCCAGGACATCATGGTCTAAAAATGGCATCATAACTGTTCAAAGACATCATTCATAGTCCAAACAGGAATTTGCATCATGTGAACATTTACGCACAATATATGCTTGTATTACTTATTTGCAGGTAAACTGGCAAGCAACATTTATCCCGGCAGGAGCGTTTCCATTTTCCGCTCCAGTGCCCGCAGCCGTACCATTTCCATAAGTCGTTCACTCACCTAGCCCGAAATATTGCGTCCGTTCTTGGAAAATACACGTCGGCATATTCCACCGACGGATCCGAAACTACATACGGCCTGATTCCTGTAAAATCAGGGGTATGTAGGCAACTCAAAAGTCAAGGTGCGGGCTGAATCTTTCAAACTATTTCGCTTGGTCAAAATTGGCCATCATATCTTTACCCGAAAACTCTTTCATCCTTATCGGGTAAAGAGGGACAGTTGTTGACACCCAATTTTTCTATATATATTTTCAGTATGTAAAATGACTTCAAAATAGCATATATATGCTATATAAGTATGTCCAAGCATTTTATTATTTTCCATAATTTTAAATGTTTTTTAAATCAATTTATTTCCCTTTTTTATCCGTAAAACCCCAATAATCATTTTCAAAATTATTATTTTTTAGCAAATCATCAATTGAATTTTCATCTTTATGCTAATATTTAGCTAAGGTAATTTTTGTATATTTATTCAAATTTATTTAGTATTTTTTCAACTAAAGTACATAATTTCAATATTATCCCCTTTTAGATTTAAATGTGTTTTGTATTCATAAAATTAAGTCCTGTATTTTTAAACTGTTAATTATATTTTATAAATTATTTTAGTGCTTTTAATTTATTTTCGGGAATTAATTTATCACTTTTTATAAATTAAATAGGAAAAAATGGATATTTAAAATCTAGCCCAATTGCATTTCAATTATAGCCTGAATTTTACCCCAATTTAAACCCAATTAAACCCACCGGACCAGACCCAAACCCATTCTCATAAAACTGGCCCGACTACACTTTTAATCTAGGCCGTTGATCAATCAGATTAACGGCCACCATCACCCCTTACCTTAATTAATCCCAAACAACCCCAAAACCCTACCATTTGTTACAATCCGCCGCCTTAGAACCCCCTTCCTCTCAAACTCTCTCTGCAACACCACCCAAACCCCAGTGGCTTCCATCCTAATCCACCCTAATACCTACCAAATCCATGGCCTTCAGGGGTCATTTGGGATCTATACCAGCCTTCCATGGCTCATGGGTGTTAGGTCTTATGTGTTCATCACCAGACCTTAAAGGAGTCTAGTCCAGTCCTTGCTCGACTGTTGTTAGAGGCCTTTCTCCGGCCATCTACGACCTTTCTCTGGCCACCCATGGCCTTTCAAGGTAGGTCCTTGACCTTTTCTGGTTAGATTGTTAACTTTCGAGATCTTTCTTGTTTCTTTTGGGTTTTTTGAAACCCTAATCTCTAAGACCTTCCGATTTCTTTCAAATCTATCGTAGATATGTGCTTTCTGTGAACTTTCTAAGTGTCTTCTCAGAGGTTCTTCAACTTTTCTTTCAAAACAACTACTCGATTTCCAACGATTAGGGTTTTCCCTTTAAGTTTTCTTCTCTGATCTTAATGTTGTTTGATGATTTTGCTATTTTCTCTTGTTGTTCTTCTATCTATTTCAGCATGTTAAAACCCCTAGTTCTTTTAGCCTCATACGAGCTCTAGAAATTGTTTGTTTAAATATGTACTTGCTTGATTAAGTTCTTTGTTCTTGTTTGACTTATTTTATTCGGAGTTTTACCATCTTTTAAACTCGATTATTGTGGAAAACCCTAGGTCTTTTGGTCTGAGACTATTTGTTTGAAAGTATACTGCACACTATTAAAGGTTACTTGTTTCAGACTCGTTTTTCTTTATGTGACTTACTTGATTATGAGTTTTACTATCTTTTAAACTTGACTTTTGTTGAAACCCTAACTTCTCAAAAGGTTTCCTCACCTGCTGTTGTGAGACCCTTACATGTTTCTTATTTTTTTTACCTGATACTATGTTTTTTTTCACTGTCGATTCTATGTGACTGGACCTACATGACTACTATGCCTCGAATGTTTGCTTTACTATTGAATCCTAGCTTATTTTTGCCATTACTGCATGTTTGTGATTATCTCTTTTGCCAATGTGTTTGGCCTCGTATGTTTGATGGTCCTGTTCACTCTATTTATATGCTGAACTTTCTCCCTTGATTGATCTTGGGCTTGTGACTAATTACAAAACTTTTCTTTTATGAACCCTAATTTCACTCTCTTGTTTAAAATTAATTGATTCTTTTCCTTTGTTGTTATATTCTACCTTACTGAATATTTTCCAAAAATAAGTATATTTTTGTTCTTAGACATGATGGTTCACCTCATAAATTTACTACCCTTTATATGGCAATGATCCATATGTCTTCAAACTAATTTTCCTTCCTCAATTGAAGCTTGCTACTGTCGTTATACAATGATTCCTTAATTAAAAGGAATCACTTGTGTTAATTGATTCTAATTTGTGATTGTTTACATGTTTATGTTAAGACTTTACTGATTACCTTGATTACCACCTATTTTCAAATATATAAATACCGACCCTTCTTTTCTTTAAGGACACGAACAATCTAGGTTCAAAACACACACTTCGCTAAAAACTCTGTCTTTTCTCTGTTACTATTTGTGCTACTGCTTTGTCTAGCCGGCTGAAAGCCAAGGCTAGGCTGTGGACATTTGCTTACCTTTCTTTTTGCACTTTGCTTCTCACTGGTATGTTCTAGTTAATTTTTTCAAGCATCAACAACAACATGTTTCTATAATTGTTCCAATTTCCCTCATGCTTGTCTATTTCTGCTTAAGTTTCTGCAATCAAGTTACATTATTAACATGTGGCAATGTGTTTTTTTTAAGTTAAGGCTCTCCTATATGTATGAATCCCAAACCCCACATCCCCTCGTTATGTTTGTATTCTCTAGCTGGTTGTGGGTATGCCAGCATCCTCTATTGTTGTGCATGTCTAAACGTGACCCCTCCTAGGGTCATATGCTGTATGCAATGTATTCCCAAACCCCCTTACCCCTTTGTGCAAATGCTGATGGTGTGTGGATTATGTTTTACCACTACTGTTTTCAAGTCACCCTTTATCACTGACTATTACCCAGCCCAGTTTTTAAATAAATATATATGTTCTGCACTTTCACTATATTCCTAGCACCTATGTTCTGCCCCTCTTGTTTGAGCCTTGCCTTGGGACCCTTGAGCTCCCTCAATTTTTGGGCACATAAGGGCTGGCCATTTCACACTGCACTCATTCTTTATCTGGGTATACAAACCTGGGTGTAAGCACTGGCCGGCATCCCTTAAGACCCTTAGGGAACTTTGACACACCCAGGTCTGAGAAAGGCTTTGAAACAAGTGGCATTTGAGGTGTTTTGTTCCATAACTCAGAGAGGAAGTCAGAATCAGGCTTCTGTGGGTTGTAATTTCTTATTTTGTACTTCTCTTGTAATTTAGCATTTGGTTTGTAATAATTTGTAATGAATATTGGTATTGGCTAGTGAAAAGTGATGGGTAATTATGCATGTTTTAAGGGTAGATATCCTGCCTATAGGATTTGTTCTGCATGTCCACTTCTACACTTAGACATCTTACCTATAGGGTATGTTATTTCAAACTCTTAATGCTTTAATTCTACACTTAGATATCCTGCCTATAGGCTTTGATTAATAAAGTTCTGCATGTTCATATCCACATTCAGAAATCATTCCTATAGGATCTAATGGCTATAATTAGACATCATATTTACAAGGTTAAAATTAGATTCAAAATTAGATGTCATGCCAATAAGGCTAATATCAATATTTTATACAAATCATGTCTAAAGAAATTTCGATGTGACCAAATAAATCCTTCTTACTCCACTTTATTAGATACCATGCATATAGGACCAAATCAGCCTTTAATATTAGATACCATGTCTGTAGAGATTAAAATCAAAAACAAAAGAGATTATGTCCATAGAATCTTAAACCAGTTTAGTTAAAAATCAGTTTGACTCGTACTATTTTGAATTAGTTTAAACAACTTGCTCCTTTCAGCAATGTGGTTTAGAAAGCATGCCTATAGGATCCAATTTGCTCATTTAAAATTATCACTGCTTTGCCATTCTTGAATCAGTAATAGATATCATGCCTATAGGGTATCATCAATACACACTTAGGCAAGCCTTAGATAATAATGATAAAATTGAATTCGCATTTATTTAATTAGCAACTGCTACAACTAGCAGGCAGGCCTAATTCAGATTTCTTGTCTGAGTTATGTAATAAATTAGTCTGCTTCAACAACTAAAACTCCCCTATCTCAGTACTTTAAATTCCGACCCTAAATGTGTTTTAAGTCATGCTATTTATGTGTTTTACTTGAGGAGGTATATATGAGCCTCTTAGTTATTTACATGTTTCCCCTAATATGTAGTCCTATGTGTTTTGAATGTTGCCTTAGTCTTTTACCTTTAAAACCCAAGAGTTAGACTAAAATCCTCCCTCTTATAGGAATAGTAGTCCTAAATTCCTCTGGGACTGATAGGAATGGTACGGGTAATAGCCTACAATAGAGGTAGAAACTAATCCGCGCTTTAATACCTTAACGGGGTGGGAAGGGTAGATATGGATATGATGGTCGGTGCGCTAATACCACGTGTCGCCCCTCTTTTGAGGAGTGATTACCGGGTATTGCATTGATGTGATCCATATTATAAATAAACCTAGGACCTCCCCCCCCCC